>CAUYSK010055338.1:0-28716 GCA_963575035.1 Avahi laniger | reverse complement strand
AGATGAAAAAAAAATTAAAATGGCTTGATTATAGCCATACAGTCGGCTAGTAACAAAGGTAGAATGACAATATTGATTTTCTGGTTAAAAAACCATAGTATATTAAATATGTGTGATATATTTAATATAATACAATATTATATGTATATGTAGTTATTATTTCATCTGCTTTGTGGGTCAAATTAAATTGAACAAACTGATATTGCATGTGGGTTGGAGATGCTACATCTATGATTTTAAGGTTTTCTATTTTATTGGAAATGTAGCAATATAAAAAAATCTGTCTTTGTAATAATTTCTCAAATTTCCATAGAGTTATTTATTTTTTTTGGCAAAATTCTTTTCCTTTTTTTATTTTATTTTTATAACCTCTGTGTTAGGTCAATGGGTGCAGGTATTTTTACACCATTTTTGCACTGTATAAACAGGTACGGGGAAGTTGCTCAAATGAAGAACTGGCCACGAGGTCTCCTCCGAGGCAGACATAGGGCAGGAACCCAGACGTCCTCTGTGCTGCTTTACAGGGGAGATTTTCGGTGCGTGGAATGGTGCAAAGTTGCAGCTTTTCACGTATTACTCTCTCCTCCTATTTTATTTGTTTTTTAAGTTTTCTTTCTTATCTGTTAGGGATACCTTGACTGTTTGTAACTTCAAACTCTAACTCTTGTTTTTTGTCCTTTAAACAAAGGATTATTTCATTCTCGTTGTGTGTGTGTGTGTGTGTGTGTGTGTGAGAGAGAGAGAGAGAGAGAGAGAGAGATTGGGGGCAATTTTCACTCTTTTCTTTGTTGTTCTTGGGCCTAGTTCTTGGTTTATTTACCTTTTTAGGACTTACCAGGATTCTCTAGGTACAAGAGGATCTCTCTTGTTAAAACAGTAACCTAAGTGGCCCGCCATATTTGCTTTAAAAGTTTGACTCTGGATATCATGGGCAAATGTATTACTTTTAGAGAATGTAGGTAATCATCTCATTGATCTTCATTACCTAGACCTAATATTGTCTTCCAAAGATGGGAATCAGTTCTGCGTCTTTGGTGTTGAAAGTTTACTCTTTGAAGGCAAATATTGCTGTAAGTGTCCTATAATAGTTAGGCAGTTGTAAGATCCTATGCTGGCTTTATTTAATGGGATTTCTTCTGGTTTTAAGATTTCTATGGCATCTCATACAATTTGGTTACTCAAATTTCAGAGTTTTTGTTTTGTCATTTTGGCAGGTAAATTTCTAATGTTACCTGTATGTGAAGATGGACTTAGAATTCTGGTGAAAATTGTATACTGAGAAATTATGGTATTATTTTCCAGAAATCAAATTAAACTACTTGCTTTTACTTGAATTGCTTTTTATTTCCTCCCTCAGGCATTTGGATTTAATCCTCAAATTGACAACTATGTTGAGAAGGCAGCTGCTGTGTTTGGTGGATTTTACTTACTTTTCTTTTTTGAAAGAATACTTAAGATGTTATTGAAGACATATGGTCAGGTAATTTAAACATTTGATGTTTTACCCCTAAAGCTACTTTATATAGGCAAATACGGGCAGGAATTTTATTCTTAGAATTATATAAACAGTCCAGTTATTAGACTTGTGAATATGAGAAAAAAAGAAAAGAGTCAATATCTTGACAAGCATTAGAGAAATACTTGATTTGTGCTGGAGAATTTGGAACAAGTACTAACAATTTTATGGTGAAGAACAAATGTGCATAATTTGTATTCCATTTATATTCATCAGAATAAGAAAGTACATGTACCCTAACATGAAAAAACAGAAACAACAGAATCTAATAAATGAAAATACATTTAAAGAGAGAGAAAATTTATAAATCTAAAAAGATTTCATTACATAAAGAATAGACATAAAAATTTTCTGAGTGAAAAGCGGTAAACTCTATTTTCTTGTCTGTATGAGCGATGTTTTTTTTTTTTTCTTCTTATAACCTCTTCACCCTTTTTTTGTTTTCCCATGTAGAATGATCATACCCACTTCCATACTGATGACTTTGGTCCTCCAGAAAAAGCCCGTCAACCTAAAACCCTACCTGCTCTCAATGGCGTCACGTGCTACGCAAATTCTGCTGTCACAGAGCCTAACGGACACGCCCACTTTGACAGTGTCAGTGTGGTGTCTCTGCAGGTATGTGCTGACCCCATTCTCCCTTCACCGCACTGCTCTCTTGGCACCGTGTAACGACTGCTGTGCACGCGGCCAAGTGAGCATTTCGTACACTTAAGCATGTCGGACTCATTCCTGTGGATGTTGGCTAAGTGTGTGCTTTTCCCCCTTTCCCTCTGAACAAGTGAATTAAGTCAGAAACCGTGGAGCATGGGGTCTGGGGCGTCATTATTCTCTGTGATAGTCACCATACAAGAATCTCCCACTTAGATTTATACAATAATATGTAGCAAAATTAATTCACAGCATTCATTTTATTTTACAATTCTTTCAAGGTCCAAAATCAAAGAATCTTTGGAGTAATTTTGGAACTGTAAGAAGAAAGAAGATTTGTAAGCTATTAAAATTGTGTTTAGTAATTAACTGACTTAGAACTTGTATCTGCATATTCTAGATAATATTAATAAGTACCATTTCTTTAGCAAGTATTATCTGCCAGGTAATATGCTAGGTACTTAATTGTTTGATCTCATTTTCTTATTATAATAACTGTTCATTGTAGGGATGATTTCCTGTGTATTAGAACTGTTTTGATTTCACGTGTTGGGAATCAGACTCAAATTACGTACGCACAAAGAGTTTATTGGAGAGATACCGGAATGTCTCATGGAACAGCCAGGCTACAGGAGGAATGAGAAAACATGATTGGTCAAATGCTTCTCTCTATGTGATTAAGGAAAATCTCAAGTGTATTTGAAAAGACCGTTTTGTGTTAGCACTAAGAGGAAATTATTTTATGTAATATAATGAATTTCAGCCAAGATTTTGCAAAGATAAGGAGATGTTCAAATAGACAATTATTTATAATAATTATAGCTAACATTTATTAAATGTTCAAGGACCACGCCTCGAATGTTAGATGAATTACCTCTTTGATCCTCATAATAACCTAGGAGACAAGTTCTGTTATATTTAGGAGACAATGGCTTAGAGAGTTTAAATAACAAACCCAAGGACACACAGCTCCTAAATGGCAAAGCTTGGACCAGTCCCCAGGCTGTCTGATGCTGAAGCCTGTGTTCTCAGAAACTTTGCTGTACTGCCTTCCTCATGTCATTGCTCTACTAGAAACAAGATGACAACATTAACTCTTAATAAATATGAATTTTTGTAGGAGGAGAAAGATAATTTGCCCAAGGATATTGTTTTCTGTGGATATACTTTAATGCAGGGCACAGCAGAGACAACCTAGAGAATGATCGTTAAAACCTTGCCTCACACTATGTGTCTACGTTCCAGTTGCCTGATGCAAGCTTTTGGCAAATACTTGATCACAGTGAAATGGTGGCTGAACTCTGACAAGTGATTCAAGTGGTGCCAGTCAGCTCTGCTGCTGACTTAAACATTGATTAATAATTCTTCAGATACTATATGATAGAGGGATACTCTGCCATGAAATCTGGAACCTAACTTGAATTCTTGCTCCTATGGAAGGTCCTTCGATATTTCCCAGAGTTAACAGGATAACCTTAGGCAGGGCCACACTTCCATGGAGGAGCTTTGAACCAGCCTTGACCGAGATCTCCACTGGGACCCCAAGTCCTGTCACACAAAGCATGGAAGAGATATAGTTTAGGATTTGAAATATTTAAGCAGCTGATGACCTTCTTGACCATAGTAGAACCTCAGTGTGAATTCTCCTGATTTCAGGAAGATTCCTTCTTATGAAACTTCCAGGGAAAGCTAGCTTCTAAAGGTACTTCGAGTATCAGAATGAGCTGATAGGAAATTTATATTTAGACAGGAGAATGTTTGCGAAAGGTTTTAGCTTTTATAAGAGGCTAAAATATCTTTTGTCATAATTAACAAATAAACTGAACTGCTCAAAAGTTTTATTTAAAGTTTTAAGACTCCTGGGTTAGCATTAGCTGTGGCCAGAAGACAGGTCTGCAGTGGATCTAAGTAAGCATCAGGACAAAGACGGGTCCCCAACATGATCCTGTTTTACATAATTTAGAAATATAGTCAAAAGGCTATTTTTACTCCACTGCTGATGCAGTGCAAGCATACTGGCTTTCACTCATTTACTCAGTAAAACTTTGTTGAGTATCTGCTCATTCTAAGCGCTGGGGATTCAGAACCAAACAAATTCTTGTAGAGTTTACAGTTTATTCAGTGGAAACAACATAGAAACAAGCCAAGCAAGAAAATGTCAGCAATAATACTTGGATGGAAACAAAACATTGTGATGTCAGAGCGATGTGTGGGTTCTTCTTTTGATTTTCTGGTCAGGAAAAGTCCCTCGAAAGGTCAGCAGACAACTGCGTAATGAGAAAGAACGAACCCTGCAGCTAGCCGGGAAAAGAATCTATAAAGGCTTTGAGAATAATCAAACAGGTCACATCAGAGGAAACTGGAGTCTAGATGGTTCTGGATTCCCCACATCAGCACGAAGACAGTGGCAAGGTTCCTTCAGTATTCCAAATGGGAACAACTGGAATTGTAAACCTGGGAGAACTACCCATCTGGTGAGAGGGCGGAGCGGAGCTTGGATTCTGGGGACACACTCGCAGGCACAGGAGGTGAGCCGAAGAGAGGAGCGGGGCAGGCGCGTGCCAGGGCGGCAGCCGTGCATCAGGCCCCGAGACGGGGCATGCAAACAGTCCCAACACTGATTTCTTATGGGGACTATTTTCTGGCCATTTTGCTTAGAAGTATAGTCTCAAACAGAGATTTAAACAAATGGAACAACAGACGGCTATTTTCAGTTTTCTTTATATTGCTGAAAAAATGGAAAGAAATGAAATTTAAGAAATAATGTAAAGGCCTTGGTATTGCTTTAAGAGAGTAGGTATTGCAATGTAAGTGATAGTAATTTCTTCTAATATTTTATAAAGATTAACCTAGGTGATCCCATTAAAGTGATTGAATCTGGTAGTAAAATCCATGGTCCATTTGAGTCCAGGTGTGGCTTTAAGACTTTCGTTGACAGTTCGCTTGCTACTGCTTCAACAAAGTTATTCCAAATCGAAAATCATAAGGAGCTATCTAAAAATTACAGCGAGTTAAGGAAGGGGGAATCTAACTTGGCATTACTGTCAGTAGAACGCAAGTTATGTGAAAACATAGATTATAACGGCATGCTTCTTGATTTTGCAGAAATAGAGGAAGATAAAGAAATACTGTAGAATAATTAAAACGTGCAACTTAGGGATGTCTTTATTATTCATCCAAACAATTCCGGCTCGTCACAGAATACTCAGATATGCACTAATATTTAAATATAGTAGTCTTTGGGGTTTTGTCTGTATTCAGTCATATAAAAACCATAGCTTTCCACATTTTGATTTTGTCGTCATAGAAGCATATTTAATTGCATGAGGAGGGTATTTTATTTAGCAGTTAGCTTGACTGTAACTTTTAAATATTTGGACAAAATGACTTAAGACTTCCTTAGTACCTTTGCTTCAGACCCAGTGAGTGTGAAGCACAGCGGTCCTGTGGCACCCGCCTGCCTGTCCGGACACGCACGTTTTGGGGACAGTGAGAACAATGGGAGGTAACGAGCGCAAGGTTCCGTTTCTTCAGTTACTCAGCGGTCGCTGCTGGCTGATGGGTCACGCCGCACCTGTGACGTGGCTTTGCTTTTTCCCTCTGACTTTCCTGTGTGGCCACGTGCAGGAGTCATTTCGGCATCCACGCAGCCAGGTGGGGCTTTCTCTCGCGTCCACAGCCTTGGGAGGACGTCGTTTGCTGGGTTTCCATTGCTGGGGAGCGTCGGGTGCTTTGGGGACTGTGTTAGCGCCTCAAGGCCACTAGAGGGACCCTCCAGCTCATTCCTCCGGCGGGAGGACTCTATCTCTCTTTTATGAAATCTCCTGTGCTTTCGTTAAAAATAGATGCTAGTAAATATAAAGCTATACGATCCACTTATTTTTATAATAAAAGAGAAATTGATGACAGCAATTTTTAGAAGGTGACTATTGTGAATTTTAAGTTTAAAACTGAGGCGTAATGAAGTAGAATTTAGCTGCGAAGAGTGATGACGTTGGGAGACTGACTTTGTCAATGACTGATACGAAACGATACTGTACGAACACAGTGATGACAGTTTTGAGGTGTTTGGGTCTTTATGAGAGTTTAAATACACATAATTCATTCACCAAATATTTGTCGAGGACCTAACATATACGTGGCATTTTTCTGTGTACTGGGAATATACATCAATGGGACCGAACAGACAAACTTTCTGCCCTTCTGTAGCATAACTGCAATGATATACACTTTGCACAGGAAAATGGAAAGCATTCCTTTTCTTCAAGGATGAGATACAGAAAACTGATTGGAAGCACTGGGTATATGCATGTGTGGGGCTTGTCTGCGGGTCTTCGTGGAGGTTGGTTTCTCTCCGTTCTTGCGTGGGGCCGGAAAGAAGGGTGGCGTGTGCCACTGGCTGCCTCAGTGGGAGGTGGGGTGGGAGAAGAAGGGGGCTGGAACACTAGGAATATTTGACTCAATACCCCCGTCTTTTTCTTTTTTTCATCCTTGCATTTTCCTTTTTTACATGTACGAGTTTGAGGGGTACAAGTGCAGCTGTGTTGCATGGACATATTGCACAGTGCTGAAGTCTGGGTTTTAAGTGTAACCGTCATCTGAATAGTGTACGTTGTACCCATTAAGTCATTTCTCACCCCTCTCCCACCTCCCCGCTTCCGAGTCTCCAGTATCTACCATTCTACTCTCTGTCCACGTGTGCACATTATTTAGCACCCACTTATAAGTGAGCACATGCGGTGTTTGACTTTCTGATTTTGAGTCGTTTCAGTTAAGATAACGGCCTCCACTTCCATCCATGTTGCTGCAAGACATGATTTCATCCTTTTTATGGCTGAATGGTATTCCATCGTGTGTGTGTGTGCGTGTGTGTGTGTGCGTGCTCGTGCACGCCGCATTTTCTTTATGCAATCATTTGTTGATGGACACTCAGGTCGTTTCCGTGTCTTTGCTGTTGTGAGTGATGCTGCGGTAAACACATGAGTACAGGCGTCTTTTTGGTATAGTGGCTTCTTTTCTTCGAATGCCCGTCTTCAGTACTGCGCTTCACGGCAGCCTTCGGTGTGCCCTGCAGCCTTGAGTTGAGTGTCTCCCTGGTTCACTTTGGCCCAGGGGTGCCTCTCTGGTCATCATTTTGGGTGACTGTCTTGCTGCCTTGGCCTGAGAGGAAGGATTCGAGGTTCTAATTGTTTCCTACATGGCCTCGCACCCACTTCTCTTATTTTTAGTTCCACCCTTTACCTGTGGCCTTCAGGAGTACTCGGTGCCTCCGGTCCCTGAGCTTTCTAAGCTTCTGGGGCCCGGGTCACTTTGCTTCTTGTTGACTCGTTCCCTGCGTGAAGTCACTTAGAACTCGTCTTCCTCTTTTCATTGTCAAAAATAAATATCTCAGTGCTGTCTTATTGCCTTCCATTCTCTCTGTCCTTGGGGCTCTATGACTTTCATAAAGAAATAGTTTCCTCTATAAAGAAATAGTTTTTTCTATAAAGAAATAGTTTCAAGAGGGACTAGAGATAAATATGTATGTCTAGGCTGCCTTATTCCACCAAAAGCCTGTTTGCTATTTTAAACCATATTGTTTCTGAGCATCACAAGATTGAAAACCAGAAATCAATTGATTTCCTGTACGTGGTTATACTAAAATTAATTAAGATGGAAAATAACACAGATAGTGGAATTACATAACAAGTGGTTTTCGTTGGTCTTGGTGGACTGGTGCTTTCAGAAAAGCCAGAGCGAGAGGCAACCGTGTGTGAGGGGGCAGCGAGGCAGCCACGGGGCCCGTCTTTGTTGGCGGTGGGATTTGCTCTCTCTGGATCCATCTGGACGTTCCCCTGCCCTGGACCAGCCTGGCTTTGCTCTAGATGCTGCTCAAATCCTGAAGGCTGGTGTCTGAATCCACTCTGAATTCAGCCCATGCTCTGCTGATGCCAACTACACTTGTATTCATCGCTAGTTAACACCTTTTCACATTTCCAAGAGAAACTGCTCTAAAACTTTTTTATCACTGCACAAAATCCTCACTCCTGACTCTTCCTGACGCAGTCGAGGAGGTGGGTCACTGTTTGGGACCTCTGTGAACCGTGCCGTCTCCCCTCATCTGTGATGTCCTGGGAACATCCCATCTCCTTTCCACTGCCTCTTTTGTGGCAGAATTTGGTTCCTTTCTTTTTTAAGTCCGGTTGTTCGAAGTCTGTGGTCCTCAGTCCTTGCACCACGGCCGGGACCGGTCGGTGGCCTGTTAGGACCCGGGCCGCACACCCTGTCCCCGCTTCCCCGCTCTGCGGAAATTGGCTTCCCCGAAACCGGTCCCTGGCGCCAGAAATGCGGGGGCCCGCTGCCGTCGACGTTCTCGTCTCTTCCCCAGCTTCTTTCGTTTTCATTTCTCTTTCCTGGTTCCCTCTGTCTCCCTGTGCACACACACATTCTCCATCCCTTCTACCGCAAGGAATTCTCTGTTCCCTGAGCTTTCTCAAGCCCTTTTCCCTGCCCTGGCCAACTTCCTGAGAGACGGGCCAATTCTGAGCTAACACTGTGCGTGGGACATTTTCTTAAGTGCCTTACACACATTCACTGAATCCTCACGGTAACAGCCCTCTGAGGGAAGTGCAGGCATTATTTCCATTTTACAAATGTGGAGACTGATGCACAGAGAAGTCAGGTAACGTACCCGAGGTCACACAGGCACAAAGTGAGGATTTAACCCGGAGCTGTCTGTCTGTGTGGCTCACGTCTCCCTCGCACCGTGCAGCTGTTCTTTCTGTTTGTTAGCGGGTCTCACGTGCTCCCTTCTCTTCTTCGTTGTCTCCTCAAATGCTCAATCATGTGTAATTTTTAAACTCGCTGCCTGTTCTGCGAACTTTCTTTTTGGATGGTGCAAGTGATTTGTCCAGGCAGCATGCCACCTTCTTAATCCTGACGCTCTCTTTCTTCCCAGCCAGTCCTATAGGATAGCGCATAATGCGAGTGCCTGACCTCGTCTAAATGGAGACACATAAAGGCAGGTATTTTCCACTGTAACTCATTACCCCTGTAGAAATTCCTCGTTGGGTGGTTTTGGCGACACAGTGCTGTCCTTGTTCCGTCGCCATGGGGCTGCGACATTCCTGGTGCTGTCTCTGGATCTCCTTTTTCTTGCAGGACGGCTGGGCGTGGAGGGAGGAGCAAGGGCTTTGGAATTACACAGGCCAGTGCCCTCATCTTAGCAATAAAATATGCTGTGCAATTGGAAGGAAATGAGTCAACGTTTCTGAATCTTCATTTGCATATCTGTTAAATGAGGAGCAAAAGTGCATAACTTAGTGAGTGTGAAAATTAAATAATTCGTTATGAATCAACTGTAACATTGTGTCTGACACATTGTACACATGCGATAAATACACATCTTCCTCTTCTCGTCACCACATCTTTCCTTTTCTTACTTTTTATCATAATCATATCATCAAATCCTATCACTGCATCTCTCGCTCCTCTGGGAATAACTTCCAAATATCTGTGCTTCATTGCGTACAGATCATCGTTGCAAGACGGCTTCTTAGATATGTGAATCTATTTGTGTATATTCCTTCTACAATAGAGTAACACAATGAAAATATAAAATATACAAAAATTCCATGCTTTCTCATCTCTATTATTTACCGTTTTAAAATTTTGAGTACTTTTCCTAGAAAGTAATGCTGGATTTTTAAAACATGCAGGTCATTTACTAATGAAGTCAACCTTCCGAATGCAAATGCCCCCAAGCCTGCCATTGACCTGTCAGACAGATTAGGAGAATCTGGAACATTAACTCTCACTTAATGGAACAGAACTTTAAAGTCAATTTAATTTGCCATTTGGATGATGATTTATCGGCTTTGCACCGCAGAGTCTCTGTCAGAGCCTTGAAATATCAGCAAGAGCAACCTGCCGAGAAAGGGAAACCTTCCGTTAAGAATTACTTTTGCTTTCCAGATAAAAGCATGTCCTAGACACGTAAATTTGGCAAAAGCATTTTATTTGATACCTAATGTCAGGAGGGATTCAGGGTTGTCTATTATGACTTCTTATATTAGCTAATCATCTGGCCAGCTAGGACATCCCATTCTTGTTCTCGTACAGGGAGGCTGGTAGCGTCACCATTGACACAGAAAGTTCATGAAGAAAACGTTGGCACTACCTACTCCTAGGTCTGCTCTTATAATCAAATAAGATTATGTATACAGAAGCGCTTTGAAAGGTACCCAAATCTGTATTATTCTGTAAATTTGAAGGACAGACACTTGCTTATGGGTCTCAGCCAGGGATGGCTTTGCTGTCCATATGAAAAAGTAACATTTCAGTTAATCCTGATTAACTGAATTGAGTCCTGATTAAGTCTGATAAACACTTAAATGGTTAATGTTTTGGTGGAGTTTATAATATTAATCTATTGATATGTGCTTTCAGGTCCTTGTAGGCATAATTAAAATGCTGTGGAGTTTTGAGTTCTGGGTATAACTTATAGACTTTTAAGTTTTTCTTTTTCCTTTGTATATAGCCATATATGTACATGTATATGATATCTGTATATACACACACATATTTTTGTTGAATAAATAAATACCTTGAAGTAAAAAAGAAAAGAAAGGAAAATTGTTCAGAGACAAGATATTCCAAGAGAGCTCATCTCTGTTTCCTTAGAAATTATGGGACAAGTTCTGACTAATTTCTATCTCATGTGTTGTTTACCTAACAATCTCTAAAATTTCATCCAGAGAGTATTACTCAAATGGGCAGAAAGCTTTGGAGAGAGTTATCAGGATAAGACTGCAGAGACTTCTTGGTTTCCAACTTGATTTACAAAATGCAAAGAAAGAAAGAAAACAGTGGATCTATTAATATTTGATGGTGGGAAAGAAGGAAAGACAAATTTGACAGAAGGTCCTGTTGATACTGATCGGTCTTGGCAGGAGTTGATCTCTGGGGTTGAAAGCCCCGAAATGAGTGCATGAGCCTGGGTTACAGGAAAAAATCATGGTGTTATCAGCAGAAATGCGGCAGTCAGGAAGAAAGCCCTGGAAGGGTGGAGAGAGAAGGAAAGATGATTAAATTTTCCCCAGATAAATGTTTTTATTGAGGCAAAGCATGCATACAGAGAAGTGCACAGCCATCATTGCAGAGCTCTGTAAATGTTTACAAAGTGAACCCGCACACATCACCCCCACTCAGCCCACGAAGCAGGTTATTATCAGCAATTCAGAAGCCACCTTGATGCCCTTCCAAAGGCAACTGCTCCTGTGGCTTCTAACATTATACATAGTTTTTCGTAGAGCATGTGATCTTTTGTATCTGCTTTCTTTTGCTTAGTTTTATATTTGAGAAATTCATTTTTGCCGTTGCCTGTGATAGTGATTCATGCGTTTTCATTGTTTTACGGTGTGCCTTCATAGACATGTACCCACCAGTATCATTATCATGAATTCGATCTTACCGTATCTATTCATGCCTTTATATTTTTATTATACATCTGTAGATACATAAATAATATATTGCATTATTACATTTTGAAGCCATGTAAAAAAGATGTAATACTGAACATTTTATTGTGCAACTCATTTTTCTTTTGCCCACGTGTTAGTACTTAGGGTTCTAATTCATTTGTTCTAACTGCATGATCTTACTACATATTTATCCATTTTCCTGACAATAATTATTTTTTTCCAGGTTTTGCTATAAAAAGGCTGCCATGTACATTCTGCTACGTGTCTCATTGTGTCCGTGGATGAGAGTTTGTCTAGGGTGGACGCGGGGGCGCTAATGGTGTTTCAGACAAAACAATTCTTAGTGTGAAAGTGTCCTGTGCATTGTGGGATATTAAGCATTATGTTTTTTTCTTTTCTCTTAAGCTTAGCACACAGTACCATTCTACAGGCACAGAAGAGAAATTAATTTATTATACATAATGGATGCCTTTGGGCATTAGGGCTTAATTGTCTTGCTGAACCTCTGTGAGAAAGTTTAGGGTTATATAGCTATTAATAGATGTGAGAGAAATGGGCCATAGAGTATGCATGTATTTAATTTTACTTGAATAACAACAAATTGATCTCCAGACTATTATGCTTTTTCTCCATATCTTTGGCAATACTTGGAAATTTCAGACTTAAAAATTATTGCCACTTCAGTGAGTTTGAAATCTTTTTGTGATTTGTCTTTGTATATTTCTGATTACTAGTGCAATCAAGCATCTTAATGTTTCCTGTTCATCTGCTTCACACATTTTTAGTTGAGTTATCTTTTTTCTTAATGATTTATGTTAGAGAAAAAATTATTCTCATACGTTTTAAAACAGTGAGGAAGACCTTATTCAAGATTGCAGTAGGGTTTGACTCTATGGTAGCAGAGGAGGGAGATTGGGCTCAACTCCAGATACAGCAAAGACTGTTGGGCTCTTACGGCCAATGAGCAGATGAGGGGATCAGTGGGTGGAAAATTACTACGATGAGACATCAAAGGTAGGGTGATTCTTCCTATACCACCTTGACAGGATTCTTGGTGAAAGCAGGCCAGGGTGATCATATATCACCTGGGGGATGTTGGAGAATGAGGAATTTGTTTGGATACTGAGGGCGATCAGATATCAAGGGTGGGGCGATTCTTGCCAAACTGACTTAGCGAGATTCTTGCTACAGCTGGTCTCTGCAAGGATGGGCATGGAGCCCAATGTCTAGGTCTAGTTGAGAAGAGGCTCAGAGGACTGAACTGAAGTTTGGTCAAGGAGAGAGTCTTTGTCATTTTGTAGGAGTTTTACATGTATTCTGATGCTAATATTTATCGATTAGAGGGGTTACAAATCTATCTTCCAGCTCTGTGATTTCTATTTTAACTTCGTTTATATTATTTTATGAAATTTTTAATTTTAATGTGGTCAACTATATCAATACTTTTCTGCAAGGTGTCTACTCTCAGACTTACTTAAAAAAAGTAAAGCAAGATGTTCTTCCCGTATTTTCTTCTGAAAGTTTTAAGTTTAATTTTTCATGTGTAATTTATTTTTGTGTAAGGATCCAGTTTTTTTTCTGTATAGTTAAGCAGTTATTCTAGCTCCTTATATTGAACACACCATTTTATCCCTGTCGCGTATCAACTTTCTGTATACCAGTGTGTCTGTATCTGGGCTTTTTATTCTCTTTCACATGTCTGTGTTTAAGAAAATCCCTGCCCTAATATTAATGAAACTGCCTTAATCATATAGTTTTTAGTAAGCATTTAGTCTCTGAAGACAAGGCTCTTCACCTTGTTTTTTTCACTAAACATTATCTTTGTCCTTCCATATCAATATCATTTTGGGGATTTTTATTGACATTGCATTGAACTTAGAGATTAGTTGAGGGACAGCTGACATCTTTATGACATTTCAGATTTTCTTTGTTTTGTAATTTACTACATAAATGTCTTTAAAAAATCCTGTTAAATTTCTTCCTGATTGCTTTGTAGCTTTTTGGGTGTTGTAAATTTTTTTTCTTCTACTATATTTTCTAATTGATTATTACCGTTACTTAAGAGCATAGTGATTAGTATATTGATCTGGTATTTTGCAGTATTGCTGAATTCTCCTAGTATTATGTTTTATCTGTTTACTTTTTGGATTTTTTATGTAGACATCAAAGAGCAAATAACACAATTTTTCATTCTTTCTAATTGTTATGACTCTTATTTTTCTTGTCTCATTACACTGGCAAGGACACACAGAAGCAGTGATAGCAGGTGTATTGTCTTGTTTCTGACTTTGATGAGGATGCCTTTTAGTTCAGTAGGTTACTTTCTTTTGTTTTCTTTTTTAAAAAATAGCCTTAATCCGATTAAGAAGCTTCCCTTATATTTAGAATTTGCTAAGCATTTTTCTCAGAGTTGAATCTTACCGCTATTTTTTTTCTTTTCCTATACCATAGCTAAGTATAGGTAACCTATACTTGTCTAATTTTTCTACTTTTTGAATTCGGAAAGCTTAAAGCAGGGTGAAAAACTAAATGAAGAAATAAGTGCATCTTCTCACAAAATCGGTGTGATTTCTGAATTACAGCATTATTCATTAGATGTTAATTGATTAGTAATGTGAAAATCGGAGTAACTTAGTTTTGTCAAAAGAACTTGAGTTAGATAGATGTGAGTTTAAATCTGATTCTGACAGCTAGTCAAGTCATTTTACTTTTCTAAAACTCACTTTCTTCATTTGTAAGTTGGCAAACTATCTACCAGGCAGGATTATTATGAAGATTAAATGCAAGACCTTAGTGCTGAATAAGAGTAAGTATGTAGTGAATATTAAATCTTATAATTACTGCGACTATACATACGACCACACAGCACCGTCATATTCCTGAGAAGTGATGGGGTTAAGTGAAAGCAACAGCATTCAACATTATGTGCGGACTCAGAGCCACAAAGCCCTCTATTTCGATGGCAGAATATTGAACAGTTCTTGAAAGAGCCGGAGACTTGGTACGAAGTTGTGAGATCACATGGCAGGTTTATAACATGTCAGTTGGAAGAAAGAAAGAATTTTGTGCAGCGGGTTTTTATGAAGACATGATGGGGAACATTTTGAAGATTCAAAAATAGATGGATTACGTCAGCGCAGGAGCAATTTATAGCCAAGAGTTATATTGACGAAGGCTTTCAGGATGGACTAGGAGAACAGGGCTTCCATGGCAATTTGTAGAAAACAGAAACACCAAGTAGCAAACAAAGGATATGAAGGCAATTGGATTAAATTTTTAAAAAGTAATTAACTAGTTGACAAATAATAATTATATATATTTATGGAGTTCACTTTAATGTTTTGATATTTGTATATATTGTAGAAAGATTAAATCAAGCTAATTAACATACCCATCACCCTACTTGTCATTTTTTTTTTTGTGGGGAGAACATTTAAAATGTAGTCTTTTAGCAATTTTGAAGTATTCAATATATTATCATTAACTCTAATCACCATGCTGTGTAATAGAGCTCTAAAACTTGTTTTTCCTTTCTAACTAGAACTTTTTACCTTTTGACCAACATCTCTCCTTCGCCACGACTAAGCCTAGATTAACAACCATTCTACTCTCTGTTTCTATGAGCTTGATGTTTTTAGTTTCCACATATGAGCAAGATCGCGCAGGATTTGTTTCCGTGCCTGGCTTAACATCCTCTGGCTCATCCATGCTGGTTGGTGGAGTGGTGAGAGCACACACAGCATTTATCAGCTGAGTTCGCCATCTTGTATGGGTGCAGTCATGGTGACCCCAAACATTGCAATAGGAGTATCAAGATCACTGACCACAGATCACCGTAACACATATAATAATAATGAAAAATTTGAAATATTGTGAAAGTTACCAAAACGTGACACAGAAACACAAAGGGAACACGTGCTGTTGGAAAAATGGTGCCAATAGACTTGCTCCATCCAGGGTTGCAACGAACCTTCAATTTGTAAAAAATCACAATATCTGTAAGGCGCAATAAACCGGAGTACAAGAAAAGGAAGTATGCCTGTACCTGTCACCCCGAATGTCTAGTAGCAGTGGTAATAATGGCGGCAGTTGGTGGCACGGTGGAGGTGGTGACTATCATGTGTGGGGAATGTACTCAGACTTTACAAATATTATTCATATACAACTTTGTAGGTGAGATTATCCATTTTACAAATGAGAAAGCCGAGTTGCAGAGAGGCTTAACTTTAGAGTCAGGATTTGAACTTACGTTTGTCACACTCAAAGGTCTTATAACAAAGCTAAATTGCTTTCTGATTTGCATGCTTCTCATCAGTTAAAATGACTACTAAGTATAAATTTCATTTTTGTGAAAAAAATTTCGTTTACTTAACAAGAGCTTTTTGAGCTTGCGCCATGTACTTGGCATTCCTTAAAGGTACTTAAAGACAAGTAAAAATTGTTATCATGCAGTGTGATAAGTGCTGTGCCCAAGGTCCTGTGCCGAGCGAGGCGTGGCGTGCTCTGGGGTGGGGGTCATGCCAGTGAGGTGGTGCTGGGAGCTTTGCTGAGAAGATGGTGCTTGTGTCCATCCTGAAGGCTGCGTAGGAGGTTACTAGGTTAATACGATTGGGCAAAACTCTAACTTAGATGCAAAGGATACTTCCAATTAATATGTTTAAACATATGGCCTTTTCTAATTTTGAAAAAGTTAAGAAAGTGTCTTTATGGAAAAATGGTTTTTAATCACATCATTCCCCTGGAAAGCTGTTCGATGAAGCCCACTAGCTTTTGCAACAGAAGAATATATGGACCCGCCGAATTTTGCATACAATTTAAAGGGGTTCATGAACACACTGAAGCTCCTCTATGATCTGCCGGTTAATACTGTCTGATGTAGATAAATACTTAAAAAAGAATATAAATGCCTAGAGTAAGACTAGAGGGCAGTGTGGTAACTTTATAGTCATTATTATGTTTAATTCCTACAACAGCCCTGTGAGTAAATTAAGACTCACGTTAAGTCACATAACTCACTCAAGTTCACGCTGATAATAAATGGCAAAGATGCTCTGAGATCTCGTCCTGTGATCTTCATCCCAGCCTATGTTCATTCCATGTACATGACACTAACTTCCTAATGAGAATATTGCTCTAATCAGTTCTGATTTCTAACAATTAACTTACAACTGAACTTTTGTAACACAACCTGTAGTGAGTTGAGGATTGCCTACATAGTGAAACCTCTTAAATGTTGATTACCAATCTGTAACAGCCGGTAAATTATGACTTGTTCTATTTTGCTTATAGGCTGGGCTGCAGGGTATCTTGGCAGCATCTATAAAAGTTGCTTTCAAAACAATTTTTTCGCAAAATTGTACATAAAATTTTTAAATGATCTAGAGAAACACTAAATTGTTGTCATGTATTTGATGTGCTGTGTTAATCTTATCCATACGCTGTGACGGGTTTTCTTAAGGGCCCGAACCACACACCTTGCGCTTGCTACTGGAGCCTGGTTTGTTAGTGTCAACTCTGGAAAGCAATAAAAGTGCGTTTATCTAAGCGTGTTCTATACTAAATTGCTTTCACTAATCAAGCAGGACTTATCCCTATTTAGAAGAATTAGTGAGGTTTTACTCAATTAGGCTTGATGTCAAGTTAATTTTTCCACCATTAGTGTAATGAAGAATTACTGTGTTGTTCTGTCATGCATGCTGATTGATAAAAAAAAAGTTGATACTAAGTGCCAGTACATTTTTGTTTTGAAAAATGAGGAAAAAGATATAAGCTGTTCAAGTAAATTATTGTAGGCATCAGAAAGAGTTGCTTAATTCTGCTGTGTAAAAAGCCCAGCCACAAACCAGCATACGCAAGGGAATGTGTACATACATATTCGATTACTGGTTGATCTTTAACATCAGCTTTTACAAGATTTTTTTTAAAAGCCTGCGTTATAAAGGATGTCCATTTCATAATTATTGGATTGCTAAAATAGGCCTCTTTTGTTTCTTTGCCTTCTCCTATTTGCTCATTTAAAAATACTTACATTGTGCTCTATTCTTTACATGCTACATCCTGAAGTTTGGGAATACCGAATCCGGACCTGGTGAGTAAGTTTCGCTCAGTGGATTGCAGTGTGAAGAATTCTCCAGAGCATGAGTTGTTTTATTGTTGGGATAAATGAAATCCATCTCCCTTAGAGAAGCATTTGGGGAGGCAGAATTTATTTTTATTATTTATTATTTTATTATTATTTTTATTATTTATTCTATTGTTTATTATTTATTTTATTATTCCATGTCATATTTATTCTATAGATTCAAAATAAGGATTCTAAATTTGAGACATTGCAAAGCTGAAGCATCTTGCAAAGGAAGTGTGGTCTCGCCAAAACGCTCTTTGAGTTTGACATTGCTGCATTATGTAGCAGTGTTAGCAGATCATGTCCCCCACACCCCTGTGGAGATTCATTTGTCCCTATAATCATATGCATTCAGTTTTGTGTCTGAGGCAAATGTCCAGATCACAGATCTCACTTTTGTAACTACTAGTACTTCACTGATAATCTTCATGAATTAAAAAGAATTGCAGGTATTTGCAGACCAATTTAAGTGCTCACTCTGAGAATTGTATCTTCAGGTTAGAGTCAGGTCATTGATTGGGTGGTGAAATTTGATTTCACTGTATGTTCTGGATGTTTGCTTTTCAGATAGAGAATTTCAGTCCCTTTCTGAGAATCTCAATCTGATTAAGTTAATAACCCCTCATTTATTTTAATTAAGTGGTGACTTTCTCCTGCCTTTCACTTTGCTCAGAGGCTAATTAGTGGTATAGTTTATTCAGAAGTATTATAAGTTTTGAGTTCTGATCAGTAGAAAGGAGAGACCAGTGTGTGAGCCCCATTCGTTTTTGAAGTGGTTGAGGTATTATTGCCTTTTATTTCTGTTATCAGATATCAGAATATTAAAAAAGAATACTTATTTTATTGAATCTCCTGTTTAAGAATATCAAAGAGCTTAATGAATATGACTTTATTGAACCTCACAGCAACTCAGTGAAGGCAGACAGAGTTAGAAACATTTGGCAGTGGAGAAAGCACAGTAAAGGTCATCTGCGAAGGTTCAGGAAACCACTCGGCCTCTGGGGTTATGCTTTCTAGTTCCTCCTCCTTTATTAGTAGGTTATAAACTACTTATTGGAAAAGCTAAGTGAGGGATCGATCCTCATTAATAGTTTCTTAGGCTTGAAACAAAACACCCAGTTCTAGAGATTGTCCTATATTTGCAAAGTGGAATTGCAAAAGTCCTTTACTGGGCAGATGTCACTTTCTTAGAAATAGTCTATATTTTCTTGGTATTTTTTATAGTGTTTGTGACTTTAACCAAAATGCCGGAGTCAAGCAACTTTTATATTAAAACAATAATAGCAATCCTAAATTGGGCCTCCCTGATATATCAGGGAGGCTGCTTTTGTGATAATGTTTCATGTTCTGAATGACATCCTGGTCTGTAACATAAATCGGTGACGCTCTGTTGAAGGGCAGGAAGAGCTGGTAATGACTCACCCATTCCATTATTCATTCTTTTATTATGTATCTAGCGATCAGCGCCCAAGAGCCAGACTCTGTCCTCTGACCCCGAGATCCCGAGGCAAACCGGACAGCAGACGCCCTTGCTCTTCGGCACTCTTGTTCGTTCCAGGGGGACACACGGCCTGACCCCGCAGGGTTGCAGATGCTTTGCAGGGAATTACAGTGTGGCAATATGGTGACGTTTCGGTCCCTGTGTTTAGGTGGTCAGGGATGACCTCTTTAAGGAGAACACATTTAAGCTAAAATCTGAATTATAAGAGGGAACTATCCGTTCAAGTATTGGGGAGAAGGGTGTTCCGGCTGAGGAAACAACCAGTGAAAAGTCTCCAGGGTAGAAAAGAGTGTGGCGGGTTTTAGGAACAGAAAGATGGTCCGAGTAGGTAGGGTTCACTGGATGCGGGTATAAAATGACATTGGGGAAAATCCTATGCCCTTCCAAACAATCTTCTGAAAAACGTGCAAGTCTTACGGAGTTAGATGCAAGACGGCCGCGAACGGAAAGCTTCTGCCTGGTGGCGGGGATCGCGGGGAGCCTCTGAGGCCTGGTGGCTGCGGCGTGATCTTGCTTTTCCACGTCTCCGTTTAGTGCCGTGAAACACGCCCCCCACTCATTCATGTAAAGGAAACGTGTATTGACACCCACCACGTGCTGAACTCCTGGCTGAAAAGAAATATTACCCTTGTGCTGCCAGGAGATCTGGACCCCGCTCGTGAACTTTCAGTCACTAAGAATTGGCCAACAAACAAACAACAACAGAACAACCTCTGCGCTGAATTTTATATCATATGGATGAATCAACTGGGAGTTGATTAATGAACGTTTTGTATGCGTACCCTTTCCACATCGTGCGCAAATAACCGCGTGTTCGTTCTTTGGAAACATTGCGTTAGATGCTTCGTGGGGCAATGATGTGCGAACAGGTCATGCGAGAAAATGCACGTTTGCTGTTACTGTATCTTCATTTGTTCAGTCAACAAACACTCACTGAGTGCCTGCAGTGCTAGATTCTGGGTGGACAAAAGTGAACAACACAGGAAATAAAACCCACATCTCTTAGAGAGCATGGGCTTAGCTTGTTTGGCGTAAGGGTTCAAATCCCGTCTCTGCTTCTTTCTGGAGATGTGACTTTGGTCAAGTTACTTAACCTCTCTGTACCCCAGTTTCCTGTAAAATGGGGATAATAACCACAAAGACTTGTTGTGAAGATTAGATGACTTGGTACATGTCAAATGCATAGAACGGTACCGGGAACACGGTGAGCGAGAATGCTGCTGGCGGCTCTGTTATGGTCACTATTAATAATCTCATCATTACTGTTCTGTTTTCTGGTAGTGCATCCTGTGTCTTTCGTGCTCAGTTCTTCTTTTCTTGAACTGGTTGTCAAATCTTCAGGGGGCACGGGGACAGCAGTAAGAGGGAATGTGGCCCCGGCACCCTCATCTTCTGTGCGGCTCCCACCCCTCTGTCCCCACACGCAGGTAGAGATGGCCTCTGTTTTCTGAACTGTTGAAGTGTAGACCAGGGTGCTGGTTGCCCCGCACCGTGAGGGCTGTCAGTTCTGTCTCTGTGCTGGCAGCTTGCCTGTCCTTCACACACCCACTGCGTGTGGCCACCCACTGTGTCCCGAGCGCCTGTTCTGTCGCGGTGGTTGCAATTACCACTGGCTCTCGTCCCTCTTCGCATCCATCATTCTTTGCCTCTCGTTACTTTCCCTGAGCTCTTTGCCCTCAGAGGCTTGTGCTTCTAGATTTTCTTTGCCAGCAGAAAGGGCTCCTTGTTTCGCAGGGCCAGTGATCAATCACACGGAGTGCGCTGGGTGGGATCTTACATATTTCAGTTCTTCTTGACTTAATTCGTGTCAAATGGTGAGCACCCAGCAGGCAGCCGCTGCACAGGACTGGTTTCCGCATGGCACCCACCCACCCCTCTCCTCCTCGGAATTGCTCCGAAAGTTGTGATGCTGAGCAATGTAGATATTCCTGTATTTGGGGAACACTGCTTTTCAGGGTCCTGGCAACTGATTTCTCCAACTTACATTAAAGTTTAATCAATTTTCTGGGGCCTCCTGACTCCCTTTAAGATTTGACAGTGACAGTGAGAGTTGTGTGGGCTGGGCATCCTGTTTCCTGCATGTCCCAGAGCATTAATGACATCCTCATCTGTAGCAACAGCGGGCAACCTTTTAGAGTGATGTAAATAGTCCATAGGATAACTGTAAATATTTGATTAGTATATACTTTAAATTCCATTGGCAAAATGGTAGCAGATTTCTTGAGAACCCTTCAGGTTTCTTCCAAATTATTTTTTTCAAGGCAGTAAAAGTGCCACAGTCCCAAATTGAAAACGATTGACAAATAAACTCCTAAGGACAAAAACAACTTTATTCACATTCCCCAGAAGAGTTGGAGAGAAAGGAAATAATTTTCAATGGTTTTAGAAATTGTTATTTTCTTGTTAATAGTTATTTTCATTAGCAAAGAGAGTCTTGGAAATAGTTTTGAGATTTTCCTAAAACCAAATAACTGGAAACTAAATGCATTTGAATTATATTTGGTTATATGCATTAGAGATAAGATTCATTTTTCCTTTCTCATATGAAGATTTATTTTTGTTATATTGAGCTGAGAACAACTTTTCAGGACCAGGGGAAAGATTGAGGAGTCACTGGCTGTAACATACAAACATTGAAATCATTACAAAATCTACTCGTAAAGGCAAAGCCTATCAAAACTCTACATTTGTAGAGTACTTTTAACTCTTTATAGTACATTTATATTTATTAATCCTTTTGTTACTTTTTCCATTAAAACAGATTTAATAGTGTATAGTCTGGGAGTTGTGTGTTTAGAATTTGAACTAGTCCTTTCCAGAGAGAGAAGGCACATTCAAATAAGGATAAATAATAAATAGAGGAGGGACAAGTCACAAAACTCTGGGTGGGTTACAGGTGAACCACAGGGGAGAGTGTGGTACCTAAGGCTAGTAATAGTGGAGCTGTTAACAGCTTATATCCAAAGAGAAAGGGAAGGGAGAAGTTACTAGAACCTCAAAGGACCTCGTCTTATACAGAAAGCCACTGTAAATGGAACAGCGATTTTTTAAAAAATTTCAATAGATTCTGGGGGTATAAGCACAGTTTCTTTGCATGTATATATTGTGGTATATATATGTATATATAGGGTATATATATATATATACATGTATATATATAGGGTAAAATCTGGACTTCTACTGTACCCACCACCTGAATAGTGTACACTGTACCCATTAGGTAAGTTTTCATCCCTTACCCCCTCCCATCCTCCCACCTTTGGAATCTCCAATAATTATTATTCCACTCTATATGACCATGCATACCCATAGCTTAGCTCCTACTTACGACTGAGAACAGGTGGTGTTTGATTTTTTGTTCCTGAGTTACTTAGGATAATGGCTTCCGAGTTTCTGCAAAAGACATTATTTCATCCTTTTTTATGGTTGAGTAGTAGTCAATGGTGTATATATACCACGTTTTCTTTATCATCAGTTGATGGACACTTAGGTTGATTCCGTATCTTTGCTGTTGTGAATTGTGCTGTGATGAAAATGTGAGTACAGGCATCTTTTTGATATAATGACTTATTTTCCGTTGGGTAGATCCCCAGTAGTGGGATTGTTAGATCAAACGGTAGATCTACTTTTAGTTCTTTGAGAAATCTCCATACTGTTTTCCATAGAGGTTGTGCTAATTTACATTCCCATCAATAGTGTATAAGCGTTCCCTTTTCACCACATCTGCACCAACATCTTGTATTTTGACTTTTTAATTACGGCTGTTATGACTGGAGTAAGGTTGTGTCTCATTGTGGTTTTAATTGCATTTCCCTGATGATTACTGATACTGATTTTTCATATGTTTCTTGGCCATTTGTATATCTTCTTTTGAAAACTGCCTGTTCATGTCATTTATCCACTTTTCAATGGGACTGTTTGTTTTTTTTGTGCTGAGTTGTTTGTGTTCCTTGTAGATTCTGGATATTAGTCCTTTGTCAGATGTATAGTTTGCAAATATTTTCTCCCATTCTGTAAGTTGTCTATTTACTTCATTGATTTTTTCTTTTGTTGTGCAGAAGTTTTTTAGTTTAATTAAGTCCCATTTGTTCACTTGTGTTTCCGGTGCATTTGCTTTTGGGATCTTAATCATAAATTCTTTGGCTAGGCCAATGTCCAAAAGAGATTTTCTTAAGTTTTCTTCTGGAATTGTTATGGTTTGTGGTCTTACATTTAAGACTTTAATCCATCTTGAGTTAATTTTGGCATGTAGTGAGAAATAGGAATCCAGTTTCATTCTTCTGCATATGGCTATCCAATTTTCCCAGCACCATTTATTGAATAGGGTATTCTTTTCCCAGTGTAAGTTTTGCACAGTGATCTTTAATTGGGGACATAGCCAGCCTAAGTTACTCCTCAAGGAGGAAGCCAAGGAAATAAATATGCTGCTCTCCCTTTCCTCCTTCCCTCCAATTTGTTGGAGTTTGTTCTCTGGAACCATCTGGAAGACAGACAGGGGCATAAGGCCCATTTGATAAAGGTCTTAACGGGGCAGAGAACTGGGAAAAGATATGCAGAAAGCAGATATGGAGAGGGAAATGAAAGATATCTGAAATATTCTACTCCTTTTTTCCTATCTGCCTCCACTCTTGTCCTTCATGTGGGTGACAAATGTATGTTCCCACCATATGGGATGAACAGAATCCCACCAATTACTGTATCATGTGTGATGTCTTTTTAGTAACATTGCAACCTGAAACTAAAATATTGGCTGCCACCAGTATTCTTCATATAAAATACTGGGAGTAGGGGAGAGGGAGAAAAGATGCAATTAAGGCACATTATTAATAATCATAGCTGCTCCTTACTTCTAGCTGGTCATGAGGCCTAAGCTGGTCATGAAAGGGCCCCGTACCCACTATGCCTTCTTGTTTACCTCACTGTCCGGCATCACCTTAACTGGATGGGTCTTTTTTCACTTAGAGTAACCCAAATCTTCATTTCTATAAGAGCCGAGTCCTTGATGGTCTTGTTTTTATTGGTTGTTGCTGTTCTTCCTTGACCAGGACTCTTGAGAAGGGAATACTAAGAGGTTTCCCACTGAACTCCCTGAGTTCTAAGCATTGTTCTCTTCCTCATTCCGTAGCAGAAAATCCGTTTCCCCTGAACATTGGTGCCATTATCCTAGCCAGTGTAGTGCCTGCCTTACCTACTTGTTCGTTTAGGGATATAAAGAACCTCGAATTGCCAGGGGTTAGTTCCTATTTCCAATGAATCAGAAAACGAGCATATTTCCTGGTGGAGGCATTACTTCCTTGGATGTTAGGACCTTCTAACCCAGAAAGCCCAAGGTTTTGGGGACAGGAAGTAAGAATTATTAAGTGGACTATTAGGTATAAAAATAAGATGGTGACTAGATGGGGTGACTTGTACCTATAATCCCAGCACTTTGGGAGGCTGAGGTGGGAGGGTCGCTTGAGGCCAGGACTTCAAGACCTGCCTAGGCAATATAGTGAGACCCTGTCTCTACAAAAAAATTAAAAAAATAGCTGGGTGTGGTGGTGTGCATGTGTTCTAGCTACTTAAGAGGCTGAGGCAGGAGGATTGCTCGAGCTCAGGAGTTTGGGGCTGCAGTGAGCTATGATCACTGCCTGCAACTGCACTCCAGCGTGGGCGACAGAGCAAGACTCTGTCGCAAAAAAAAAAAAAAAAGAAAAAGGGCCACTTTTACCTCCATGCATTGTCTGCTGCACAGATGGCGTCAATATTTGGCTGCTGGTATAAGCACATGTCTGCAACCTACAGACAGAACTCCAGCCTCTCCGAGCGTTATCTCTTGCCTTCCTCAGGGCATTTCACAGTTCTCTAAAGCTGGTTGCTTCTGTGAGGAGGCAAATGATAGGATCCATGAATTTTATGGATTGAGCCCATTGTCTCCCTTCCTTTGCTAAAAAAGGATTAGGAGGTGATTTTTCCAGGACACCCTGGCTCTGCCTTAGGCCTACTTTAGGTCCGTGAATGATGGTGTCTGCAGACGTGCAGGAGAAGGCCTGCGTTAAATATGTCCACCTTTGCGAGTCTGAAGAGTACCCCCTTCGATGGCGGGGATCCAGTGGAGTAATCCTGATGTCACGCATGGCCACCTGGGCCCTTTTGCCCTGCTAGACAGTGACACCCTTTTCGGGGCTCGGCCTCAGCCTTGGCTTTTGCCAGGCTGGGACGACGTTAGTGCTGGAAAGCCGCATCTCCCCGGCCAGAGGAAGAGAGTGCTGACTTGCTGGGAGCTTCCCTCCTCTCCATCTGGCGCCTCATTCTGGGCCCATGAAGCAGAGATCGCGATGGCCGATGGAAGACACCAAGTGACGCTGACCATCAGCTCTTCTTGTCCGCGTTATTGCTGAGGCTGTCTTCTGTGCTAGCCCTTCAGAGATTTGGTGGAATAGGGTTGGATTCGCTGTGCCTATTAAAGGAGGCTCATCTGCATATTCGTCTCCATCTCCTCCTTTCGTCCTCCTTGTCTTTGTCCTTCCTGCCTTCCTTCACCTTTTATTCCTCTCCCTGCTCCTCCTCTTCCTCCTCCTCTCCCCTCGGGTTACTCCCCCTCTGCCTGTCCTCCGCTTCCCTTGTGTCTCTTCCTCCCTTCCAACTTCCTCCTTCTTGCTTGAAGTTAAACCATCCTGCAGCGAGCTCACTTGCTTCTTCCCTTTTAATTTCGTAGTACTTGCTTTCTTTTGCTCTTTGTTTTCTCCCCTCCATTTATGTTGGGATTCTACTTCGTCTCCCCTCTACTTTGATAACCTTGGTGCATGACGTTCTTTCCCTCCTCGTTCTGATTACTCTACACTTGGCCTTGACTTTCGTTTCCATAAATAACTGAGGCAAGAGGTGTTAAAAGCCTTGCTGAAGACTGCGCAGTAGTTGTCGTCAGAGCCAAGCTAGAGCTAAGTTTTGGATTTCAGACTCTTCACCAGATTGAGTTGCCTCATGATGGCTGAGGGTAGAAATAGCCTCATATTTGAGTAGAAGTCGAGCAGGGAAGCAAGCAAGCAAACAATTACAACAGGAAACAAAACTTTAAAAAGAGGGAGAGACGGGAATACTCACTGACTGAACTAGAGAAACCTGAATTTAGTGTTCTCTCTGCTCGGTAATTTAGTTCCAGGTGAATTACAAAAGAAGTCTTTGTGAATGTTTGCCTACTTTGGTTTGTTCCAAAACTGTCAAAAATGTGTGACTCTTAACCTGCCCAACAGTATCATCTGGAACCTAAGCTCCTAGAGCTAATATGAAGCATAATACATAGAGTCAAAAGTATCTGTACTGAGAAGTAGGAGAATCACACTTGATATATTAATTTAATTTCTTTTGCAGAATTAAGGGTGTTTGCGTACAGATTCTGTATATGATATCAGCTAGTCAAGCCTTGGTTTTGTAGTCTTTTCCCCTAAACCATCACAAGTAAATAAGGAAACTATCAATATGTGATTAGGTAAACCAAATTGGAAGATAAAAACAGCTGCTTTAATTCAAAACAGTCTCATCAAGTGTACCTTAGCAGTAAGTTTTACAAAGCCCGGGTCATTTCCTCTATGCGTTTTTCCATGACCACCATTATTCCTCCTTCAGCTTCAGTACCTGCTTCCTGCTCTGAGGCATTTGATTTGATTTGATTTGATTTCAAAGCATTACAGGGGTACACATGTTTTGGTTACATGGGTTTTTTTGTAATGCTTGAGTCAGGGCTATAAGTGTGCCCATCACCCAGATAGTGTTCATTGTGCCCAAAAGGTAGATTTTCACTCATCCACTGCACCCCTCCTTCCTACTTGGTTTCCGTTGAGTTCTACTTCCCTCTCTGCACATGTGTTCATTGGTTAGTTCCAATTTAATAGTGAGTGCATACGGTGTTTGTTTTTCCATTCTTTAGATACTTCACTTAAGATAATGGTCTCCAGTTCCATCCAAATTGTTGCAAAAAGTATTAATTTATCATTTTTATGGCTGAGTAGTATTCCATGGTATACATATACCACATTTTCTTAATCTACTCATGAATTGATGAGCACTTGGGTTCATTCCACATCTTTGCAATTGTGAATTGTGCTATAATAAATATTCAAGTGCAGGTGTCTTTTTTATAAAATGACTTCTTTTCCTTTGAGTAAATACCCAGTGGTGGAGTTGCTGGATCAAATGGTGGGTCTACTTTCAGTTCTTTGAAGAATCTCCATACTGTTTTCCATAGAGGTTGTACTAATTTGCAGTCTCACCAACAGTGTATAAGTCCTTTCTCCGTGCATCCATGCCAGCATCTATTGTTTTTGGACTTTTTAATAAAAGCCATTCTAACTGGGGTAAGGTGATCTCTCATTGTGGTTTTAATTTGCATTTCCCTGATAATGAGTGACATTGAACATTTTTTCATGTTTTTATTGGCCATTTTTCTATCTTCTTTTAAAAGCTTTTGTTTGTGTTTTTTGCCCACTTTTTAATGGGGTTGTTTGTTTTATTCTTGTTGATTTGCTTGAGTTCTTTGTAGATTCTGGTTATTAGCCCTTTATTGGATATATAGCTTGTGAATATTTTCTCCCATTCGCTCCTGTCTGTTCTCTCTGTTCATTGTTTCCTTGGCTGTGCAGAAGCTTTTTAATTTAATAAAGTCCCATTTATTTATTTTTGTTGTTGCTGTGATTGTCATTGGGGTCTTTTTCATAAATTCTTTGCTAGACTGATATCTAGAAGAGTTTTTCCCTACATTTTCTTCTAGAATTCTTATGGTTTCATGCCTTACATTTTAGTCTTTTATCCATCCATCATCAATATATTTTGTGAATGGTCAGAAAGAGAGGTCCTGTTTCATTTTTCTGCATGTGGCTATCCAATTCTCCCAGCACCATTTATTGAATAGGAATTCTGTTCCCTAGTGTATATTGTTGTCTGCTTTGTCAAAGATCAATTGGCTGTATGTGGATGGTTTTATATTTGGGTTCTCTGTTCTGTTCCATTGGTCTATGTCTTTATTTTTGTGCCAATAGCATACTGTTTTCGTTACTATAGCCTTGTAGTATAGTTTGAAGTCTGGTAATGTGATGCCTCCAGCTTTGTTGTTTTTGCTTAAGATTGTTTGTCTATTCAGGCTCATTTCTGGTTCCAAATGAAGCATAGAATTGATTTTTCTAGATCTGTGAAATATGATGTTGGTATTTTGATGGGGATTGCATTGAATCTGTGAATCACTTTGGGTAGTATGGACCTTTTAACAATGTTGATTCTACCAATCCATGAGTGTGATATGTTTTTTCATTTGTTTGTATCATCTGTGATTTCTTTTCTCAGTGTTTCATAGTTCTCTTTGTAGAGATCTTACACATACTTGGTTAAGTAATTCCTAGGTATTTTATTTTTCTTGTAGCTATTGTGAATGGTATTGAGTCTTTGATTTGATCTCAGCTTGACTGTTACTGGTGTATAGGAATGCTACTGA
>CAUYSK010055337.1:0-13321 GCA_963575035.1 Avahi laniger | reverse complement strand
AAAAATATATATAGAAAAAAAAATTAGCCGGGCATGGTGGCACATGCCTGTAGTCCCAGCTACTTGGGAGGCTGAGACAGTAGGATTGCTTGAGTCCAGGAGTTTGAGGTTGCTGTGAGCTAGGCTGACGCCACGGCACTCGCCCCAGGCAAGAGAGTGAAACTCTGTACCAAAAAAAAAAAAAAAAAAAAAAAAAAATCAATCCGAATCCACCGCATTGTTCTATGACATTCAAATGCAGTTGTGCACGAGGGTAGGGAGTAGTTGCTCCACTCAGTTCTGCAGGGACCAAGGCTCATTCTATTCTGTCTTGTGGCTCCCCCATCTTCACCTCACGACTCTAGGGACCACTGTAGAAAGGGAAGAGAGAATGGGTGACTTCACAGGCATGGGGGCGGGTTGCTGGGGACCAGGCCCAGGACTCAGTTACATGGACTCAACCAAACTCTAAAGGAGCTGGAAAGTGGAGTTTAGCTGGGTGCTCAGGAGGAAAAACCTCAGTTCCTACACTGATAAATGAGGATAATACTACCAGTCATGCCATCCCACTGGGTAGTCTTCAGGGGCAAATGAAATCCTCAGTCTGCTTTATAAAATCTTGTTGATTGAACTGGGAACCAAACTGTGTTGTGCCTATTGACATAAAGCACCTTTCCCTCTCAGGTGTTATGTGCTCTGAACACAATGGTTTTTAGTCCAGCAACCACCTGTGCCTCTGCTCTTCCAAATTCCTGATCTTTGCTACAGATCAACTCTGCTCTGACTTCTCTTCAGTTGGTATTTGTTCATAACAAGTTGGCGAGAGTGCTTGGGGACCTCATGATATCACCTCCTGCAATTGTGCCTGAGTGCTGGCTGGCTAAAATACTCATCAACTTATTATAAAGCAGCCCCCTCTTTTATATTACAGTTCAGGATTTATGTCAATTTGTTTTGAAATTACTCATGTAAGTGGGATTTACTATCTGTGAACTTCATTTCAGGGCAGTGAAAGTATCATTCCAGAGTTGTTATGGTGAGGGAGGGCTGGGCTGAGGGGTTGAGAACTGCTGAATTGGGTCAGTGTGGTGTGACGTGCTGCTGCTGTGGTGCCTGGCACACAGCGACGCTTTATAAAAAGCTGTTGAAGGAATGAACGGATGAGAGGATGAGTGTAAATATTAAAATAGTGTGATAAGAAAATATCTAGAACACAAACTGATTTTAGATCAGTATCTGAGAGAACATTTTGAATTATGTGAAATAAAAACTTGTTAGGTTGGCATTCATTTTCCACTTGGAAATCTTACACTTAGTTCTAAACCAAATCAAAGAAAAGCAGTCTAAATCGCTTTTTCTAGTCTCCTCAGGAAAAAGCTACAAATATCAAGCTAACCACCATCAAGAGGAACCAAAATTGAAACAAAAATATATTGAATAAGCCTCTTCTAGCAAAGGGTTACTAATTCCACTATTACCAATAAGAGAAATAAAAGTAGAATCTCTCCTACTCAGAAAAGTTACATTAGGTGCAAAGCAAAGCAAATAATGTCTTTAGAAAGTTTATTTCCAACTTGGAGAGCAGGCCAGTGGAATACTTTGCTGGTCCACTCCTCTTAGACGTCAAAGTGCATCTCCATCTCCCAAAGTCAGTAGAGCACAGATATTTCACCAATACCACCTTCCCAAGGACATGCATTCCATTTTCTGCAGAGGGACAAATGACATTTCTTACTTTAGTGTTTTTATTCAAAAATGTTGAAAAGCATTATGAAGAATATCTAGGATTTTTAACATTACATAAAGAAATGGAAATCCCTTTTTTTGTTCCCACGAATTCCAGACCCCAGAGTGAGCCTCTTGTTAAAAATAATTATTCAGACAAGATGAAAGAATGTCTGCCAATCATTTAAATATTATACTGGGGCACTCTAACAGGCCTGCCTATTAGATTCTTTAATATTCTTGGGCAAGGTTGGCAAACTTTTTCTTAAAGGGCCAGATTTTTCCAACTTTGCAAGTAAGTGGGTCCATCCCTGTTGCAACTACTCAACTCTGGTGTGAAAGCATGAGTGTGGCTGTGTTCCAATAAAACTTTATTTACAAAAACAAGCAGCAAGCCAGATTTGGCTCACACGCTGTACTTTGCTGATCCCTTACATTCTAGGGGAATGTACTATCTGACTTACTATTTACTATTAAGGTCCAGAATCCGTGAATTTGAATATTACTTTTACGATTAAAGAGTTGTAAGTGATTTTTGTTTAGTAGAGATGCAAAAATTTTGATCCAAAAGAAAAGCTAATCTCAAAGTTATGATATTGCCCAGAGGACATTAACCATTTTTATATCTAAATAGCAAACTTATTTTGGTATAAATCTCTATTCCTTGAATACTTTTTAGATCAACTTTGCCATCCTGCTTGGGCTCTTCCTTCTTTGTTCATAAATGCAGGAGTAGAAGGAAATGAGGAGGTAGAAAGGGGATTAGGGTACTGAGAATCAATTAGGGAATCTGGATGTTAATGGAAAAAAAAACAAACCCTGTAAATTATTTAAAGAGATTTATTCTGAGTGGAATGCGTATGACCGATGGCCTGGAGCAAACAGCCTCAAGAAGTACTGAGAAAATGTGCCCAAACCGGCCAGGTTGCAGTTTGGTTTTATACATTCATGGAGACAAGAATTACGTGTAAAATCATAAATCAATACGTGGAAGGTGTACATTGGTTTGGCCTAAAAAGGTGGGACATCTCAGGGTGGGACTTATAGGTTACAGATGGGTTTAAAGATTCTTTGATTCATAATTGGTTAAAGGAATGAAGCTTTGTCTAAAGGCTTGGAATGTTTTAAGTGAAGATAAGACTATCTATTAATCAGAGACAAGTCACTGGACATCTGTTAAGTAAATTGGTGGCCTGCAGATGTGATTTAAGCTTTGTCTTTCATGGCTTGGAGTCCCGTTAGTGATCAGTATCTTATTGTTACGAAGAGTAACTCCAGAAGTAACTCCATAATGAAACACGTCTGACCTCCCTTCTCTTCATGGCCAGCAGCTCAGCTTTAAGGTTTCTCTGGGATTCCCTTGCCTAAGAGAGGGTCCATTCAGTCAGCAGGGGGCTTAAGATTTTATTTTAGTTCACAAGGCTTTGCTCAGGACTTTAGCCAATGGGAGATCTGTCTACATCTATCTCTACACATGCATAGGCATTTATATTATCTTACATAGTTCAAAATGTTCTCTGAGAGAATGATCTAAAATCAGTCCCTGTTTGGGAAATTTTCTTATTGTTTGGCAGCTCTTAGCTCAAACCTGGCAAACAGAGTAGTCTAGATTCCAGCCCCTATTCTCTTCCTTGGCTGAATGTCTATACCTCGTGGCCCTGGTCCTGTCAGCAAGACAGAAACTTGAACCTGGGCTGGACACTTACTGGTGCCCTACCTTGGGTGAATGGCTCTCCTGTCTGGGCCTCACGGTTCTCTTATGAATCACACCTACCTCGAAGGGTGTTTTGGGAGTGGGATCAGACTCCAAGTATAATGCACTGTGTTCTATGCCCACCATGTCATGTGCGCTCACTGAGCACATGCTCTGCTACACCAGGCCCGTGCATTTTAGGCGTCGTGCTTAGAGTGCTGACCGAAGCAGACAAGCTTTCTATCTACAGGGAGCATGCAGCCTTGTAGGATAGAGAAATAAACCAACTCTATGAAAAACTGTGCAATTAATGAGCCTGGTGAAGAAATAGAGACCCAAGTGAGACTTGTAGAAATAAATAATTGAAATCAGAGCTGTTGGAACTTTAAATTATTCTGAGCCTTGAAGAAAATGTGATTGTGGGCAGTCAGAACATTTAACTAGACAACCCCCCACCCCCCCACACACACTCCAGCTCCGGTGCTGCTTCTTGTCATTCTTGCTCTGAGGACAACTCAAGCAGGAGCATCTTGCCACTGTTTGGTCTCCTTATACCCAATATACATAGACACTTGGTCATCCTGTGGATCAGGGGCCCTACAAGGTGGATCTTGGTCCACCTAAATCAGAACTAGGGGCAACTCTCTGTCTGACCAATTTTGCTCTAGACACCTACCTGGGAGTAGAATTTTGTCAGCAGGTTATGCAGCCTGAGCCACTTTCGGGATGTGGAAACCAGAATATGGCCCAGACATATGGCTACTCAGCTCCCTGGACATGGACAGTGTTCTTTCCTCCAGACTTCTTTTTCCTGAGCTCCTCCCTCTCTGTCCCTACCTCCCTTCTTCCTGCCTCTCTGCCTTGGTGCAAGCTTCTGGACAGAGAAGCAATCTTTCTTGGGCTTCCTAAACCCCTGGGAGGAGAAGCAAATCTCCAGAAGTTTCCTTTCCAGCAGCCTCCAGGCCCCACCAGCCCTGGCTCTTGGGCTCTCAGTCCTCAGTCCAGTGGGGACAGCCAGGACTAGCCTCTGTGCTCAGCTTCTCCTGGCCCTGGATGTGGACCGCACCCTTCAGTTTGCCCATCCTCTGCCCCCAGATACAGTGCCCATGAGATGCTCTGTGGCAGACGGTGATGTGAACACACAAACTCTCATTAACCAAGGGGTTATTGCTTCTTGATTAAACAAGACCAGCCTGAACCCCCTCTATAAAGCTCACACCAGTCAGCCTAAAAACGTTCCCAAACTCCATATGCTGCTCTAGATTTAACTGTTCATACATTCTTTGCAGATTTGCCCTTAAATTACTTTCTATTCAGATCTTTACCTTACCCCAAACCCCAACATCTTAGCCTGAGTTTGAAATAGTAAGGATGGTTTAGGCTGATGTTTTCCACCCTCTCACCTCCCTCCCTTCCTCCTCTGTCTTTGCATTTATTTAATTCTCTGCTGTATCTCAGTGCCTAAAACAATGACTGGAATTCAATAAATACTTATTGACTAAATGAATAGGTGAATGCCTACTTCCCTACTAATAGGCTGGTGCAAAAATAATTGCGGTTTAAGCATTGTTGAAATTTGCCATTTCATATGAGAATACGTTCTTGAATAAATGTGGTAATGTTGTATATCATTTTAATATGCATTTCTCATGTTATGTTTTTTTGCTAATGACTTATTACTTGCTGTTTATTTTATATTTATTTTAGACTATGGAAATGATGTTAGACAAAAAAAAAATTCGAGTGATTTTCTTATTCGAGTTCAAAATGGGTCGTAAGGCAACGGAGACAACTCAAAACATCAACAACGCATTTGGCCCAGGAATTGCTGACGAACATACAGCACAGTGGTGGTTCAAAAGTTTTGCAAAGAAGATGAGCGTCTTGAAGATGAGGAGTGCAGTGTCCGGCCTTTGGAAGTTGACAACGACCAATTGAGAGTAATCATCAAAGCTGATTTTCTTACAACTACACGAGAAGTTGCTGAAGACCTCAAGGTTGACCATTCTATGGTTGTTCGGCATTTGAAGCAAATTGGAAAGGTGAAAAAGCTGGATAAGTGGGTGCCTCATGATCTCAGCAAAAATAAAAAAAAATCATCATTTTGAAGTGTCGTCTTCTTTTGTATGCAACAACAATGAACCATTTCTTGATCAGATTGTAACGTGCAATGAAAAGTGGATTTTATATGACAACCAGCGATGACCAGCTCAGTGGTTGGACTGAGAAGAAGCTCCAAGGCTCTTCCCAAAGCCAAACTTGCACCAAAAAAAGTCATGGTCACCATTTGGTGATCTGCTGTCGGTCTGACCCACTCCAGCGTTCTGAATCCCGGCAAAACCATTACATCTGAGAAGTACGCTCAGCAAATAGATGAGATGCACTGAAAACTGCAATGCCTGCAGCCAGCATTGGTCAACAGAAAGGACCTACTTCTTCTCCACGACAACGTCTGACTATATATCACACAACTAACGCTTCAAAAGTTGAATGAATTGGGCTACGAAATTTTGCCTCATTCGCCATATTCACCTGATCTCTAGCCAACCAATTACTATTTCTTCAAGCATCTCGAAAACTTTTTGTAGGGAAAATGCTTCCACAACCAGCAGGATGCAGAAAATGCTTTCCAAGAGTTTGTGGAATCCTGAAGCATGGATTTTTATGCTACAGGAATAAACAAACTTGTTTCTTGTTGGCAAAAATGTGTTGTTTGTAATGGCTCCTATTTTGATTAATAAAGATGTGTTTGAACCTATTATACGTTGTCTATATATTCTTATTAATTGGTAGAAGTTATCTATCAGGGTTGTATCAGTCAGGGCCAAACTGGGAGACAGAAACCACACCAGTAATTAAATCAGAGAAAATTAAATACAAAGAATTATTAACTAATAAAAGATGATTAACTATCAAAAGGAGTGGTTTTAAGGCAGGGAGACTATAAGGTAGGGGTTGACAGACTTTTTTCTGTAAAGGACCAGACAGTCAGTATTTCAGGCTTTGTGGGCAAGAGGTATAATCAAAGATATTAGGTAGAAAGTTATACAACAACAGAGAAACAAATGTCCACAACCTTTTTATTGATGAAATTCAAAATAAAATAATGAGTACATAATTTGGAATCCGGTTCTATTAATGAGAAGAATGGATCCGTTTTGTTGAGATAACATTTTTGCTTAGTTGTGGTTCAAATGTAAAAACCATTCTTAGCTCCAGGGCAGTGCAGAAAGCCGGTGGCTGGCTGCACTTGACCTGCAGGTGGTAGTTTGCCTGCTCTGAGCCCCACCTGTGAGGCTGAGGGAGGGTGAATGAGGAAGGAACTGAGATTCAGACTTTTGCAGAGGACTGGGCCACACAGCCCACCAGTGACAAAGAAATTTGTTGGAGGGCACAGGCTAGAGATAGATACCACCCCCTTCAACAACACACACACACACACACACACACACACACACACACACACACACACTTGATGCCACAGTAAAGGGCAAACCTGGGGAAAGCAAAGTCCTGTCTTCCCGCTGCCACCTCACAATGACCCTCCAGCGCCTTCTACTGGCGGAGACTAACACTGGCACAGGGATATTAACAGTGATGCAAATGATTTCCTCCCATCTATTGCTTGCCTTTAAAAGTATTTATTTATTGAAAAAGTCTTAAATGGTACAAAATTCAAAATAGAAAAAATCCATACATTTTGAAAAGTTAGCATACCTCCGACCTCTGTTCCCCACCCACTCAGTTCTCTGCTCCCCCAGAACCCGCGGTTACAAGTGTATTTTGTATCTTCCTAGAGCTTTGCTATACGTATATACAATGCTTTATTTTAAACATTTCTGTTTTACAAATTGTACAACAAAAGCTTCTGCTTTACACAAATTTTAAATATCTGAGAAATCACATCTATTAATTTTCCTTCTTAAATGGTCCCTGGCTAATATGTCTTACTTAGCAACGCCATCCATACTCCAAGATTGAAAATGATTTTCCTATATTTTTCTTCTAATACTTTTATATTTTGGTTTTTACTTGTACATCTTTAGACTATCTGGGTTTTTATATTTGAATAGAGTGTGAGGTGGGAATGAGATTTTATTTTCTTCAGCGTGAGTGGTCATTTAATTTCTTCAATGTTATTTAATCCATTCTTTACACGGATGCAAATTACTTAATATCGGGGCCCCAAACCCCCAGCCATCAGTAACAACCTCCAAGGATGGCTTCATCCCACAAGTTCCTCTCCTCGGGGGGAGGCCTTCTTTGCCAGGCCCGTTCTTCTTTCTACGAGACCTTCTCCCCTCTTTGGCGTCATCTTCATCTTGGTGGCTCTTCTTTCTGCATTTGGGCCTCTAGGCACCGGCGGGCTCCCGCTCAGCCTTTCTCCTGCCCAGGTCCCTGTTTTCTTTGTGGGAATCTCCCTTGTCCTGGTGCTTCCTCTTGGGCTCTACTCGCTCTTCCCCGGAGGCTCTTCTTCCTCCGTCCTCCCTGTACCTTCTCCTCTGGCCTCTGTCTTGCCGGCCCTCCTGGTGGATGCCGCTTTGGTCCTCCCAGGAGAGGTGGCAGGCATCTTCCCTGCCTTGCACCCTGCAGGGGCCTGCGTTCTCTCCTCGCACAGGTGGGCTTGGACGCCACCAGTGTGTGAAGAAATGGTCATGTTTTTTCTGAGCGTGGTTTAGAGATTTCAGTCTTTGTCTGGTGTGATGAATTTTAGCCCGGGGAGGAGCCTGGCTTTCCACTGTGCTCAGCCTTTGGTAGAAAGCAGGGAACTTATGGAACCTCTTGAAGGAGAGCCTCTGCTCCAGAATTCGCGATCTGGGGCCAGTGTGGCCCCTTTCTTGGTACGTGGAGTCTTCTGCCACTTTTGTAAAGCAAAGCTTTGGCTGTAATCCTCTGGCATTCTGCTTTCTAATATAATCCTCAAGTTCATGTTGAAAAGAGTCGTGAGTCTTAGAATTTTCCTTTATATTGACCATAAATGAATCTCTGTTAGGGAAAATGGGGGGAAACTTTCTGTTAAATGTATTACGTTGTTATGAATGACTTTTTTGGTCCTAAAAAAAATAGACTCAAATTTCTAGGGAGATTATATTGTACCAAATACTGTCAATATTATGTAGTCATTGATGTTGAAAAAGTATTTTGGTCATAGAGTGAGAATCATGAATTATAATGGACTAAGAAAATGAGTCTTAAAACTAAATTTGAGGATCTATAAATATGTAATAACTATAACAAATATAAATATGTGTAAAATTTATCAGTGGTTACCGTAGGTTTGGGGATTATAGATAATTTTAGTCTTTCTAATTTAATTGTTCTGAATTTTTGTCATAAATACTATTACTTGTATAATAAAAATAAAAAAATTAAATTATTTCAAGAAAAAAAGACAGTATGAAGCAACTAAATTAAACTAAGATCATTCATAAAGTCTATAAAAACAGAACTGGCTAACCCTGTGCTTATATGCCAAGGAAGAAATAATAGATCATTAAACATATTCCCAGGTCACTCACACACTGTTTTAAACCTAATAGCTGGGGTGAAAGTACAGAGGAAGATGATATTTACTGTGCTAAACTCAGAAATTATTATTCCTTTTTTATAAATGAGGAAACTAAGTCATAAAGAATTTAAGTAACTTACTTAAGTCAAAGCCAAAAAGCGGAGGCAGGATTTGAACCCAGAGAAAGTCCAGTGCCTGCTGGCTCAGCCACACTCTGTAACTCAGAATGCTTTTCATTTTTGAGGTTTGCACCAACTTTACAGATGTCGTGAGGACTAAGAGAGTGAGTACAACTGAGGACAGCACTGGGTCCATAGCAAGTGGTCAGTGACTGGTAGCTAGTAATATTCTCATCAGGATGCATGAATGAGGACCAGCATCATTAAATGCGTTACCAGTAGTCTATTCTAAGAGCTCTCCTTCATTTTACTTTATTATTTTAACTTGTCTTTCCATTTAGTCAATGTAAATATGTGTTTGTCCTAAAAATAAAAAACCTATTGCAGCAGTATAGACTGTAAAACCGAATTCCTCAAGTCCATCCTCCAGAGATAACTATGGGGTTGGTATCTTGGATATATTACCCCAAACTTTTATCTGAACTAGAATTCACCAAGTGTGAGATCAGATTGTACATTCTGGTCTGCAATTCAGCCTTTTTCATCCCAAACAATGTATTTAGATCCATTTCCTATTTCAGTGCATGGTGGATCTACTTCATTTCTAAGAAAGCTGCTTGGTGAGCATCAATGGACCATGATCTTTTTTTTTTAAGTCAAATCTCCTCAACTTTAGTTCACCCCTAGTTTTCAGCTCTGGCCAACCAAGCAGCAGTGTTTTGCATATGCAAGCCACATGCGCTGGACCTGTGGCTGGGTCTCAGCTTCCAGATGCTGGTCTGAGTGCCTTTGGGTGGGTCACAGCTCTGGGTAGAAGTGGACTGGGAGCCAGGCTGGCCACTTACACATGTGTTGACCTGCATAACTGTCTCATTTCCTCAGGGTCTCAGTGTTCTGTGTGCAGTATACCCTGTGGTACGAGGCTCTGCCCACTGCATAACACGTTTTCACTGAGCACGTTCTGAGCCAGGTGCTGGGCTTGGCATCAGGCACACATGTGAACTCAACATATGTGTGCTCTGCCCTGGGGGAGTTACAGCCTTATGTGATGGCAGGACAGCAAACAACTTCCCATCCTGAATGTGTGAAACAGTGATGACAAGTGCTGGCGAGGAGAGAGAGGGGAGACCCAGCCTGTTTCAGTGAGAGGATGATGGGAGGGGATGTTGGGCAGAGTGACTGTTCCTGCTTTCTTCCGTCCCCACCACTGGTCCTGCTTACACAGGGCTCAGATGTTGGCAGAAAAGGCATGCGCCATGAGACTCACATCTGGCCTGTCCGACCTACTAAACCTCCCTGGAATTTACCCAGTGCATTGTCCCCGCTGCCTGTCATCCCTCACCTGCACCGTAATCTGCCCCTGGTGGTCCTTATCATCCACCCAGACCCACCTTTGAGCCATTCTCCGGGATACAGCCCGAGGAATAGGTTTAAAATCTATCTAAACACTTCCGCGTTTCCCCATGATTAGGATACACCCTTAATGAGGTTCCAGGCCAGCTGCGTCCAGCCTCTACCTGTTCTTGCTCACCCAGAGCCACACACAACTGCTGCCTCCAGTTTTCTCAGGCTCCTCCCGGCCAGCCACGGAACCTCTGCTCAGGCCGTCCTTGATGTCCCTAGCCCAAGGTCTTACCTAGACACCTTGTCATTCTCCTGCCCACCTCTTCAGCCTCGAGTCATGCGCCCCTAGGTTTTCTCAGCTGGGATGCTCTACGTTAAGAGGAACATGGCTACATTATAGAGTAGAGAGCAAAACTTGCAAACAATGTCCAGTTGAAACCAAGTGCTCTAAGGCATTTCCTCCTGTCAGAGCTCTCCCCCGAGACCCCCGGAGACTCCAGTTCACTCTCTTCCAATACCGGAATCTGCAGAAGTTGGGGAGCTCGCCCTTCCTGCAGGCTCTCCGTCTCCACGAATGCCTTCCTTTGCTGGGACCAGAACCCTGGCAGACACCCGCCGTCTCTGCTGCTTCCCACTTCTCAGGCAGCACCAGCAGCAGGTCCTGCCAAAGGCTCTACTTTCAAAATATGTCCACAATCTGGCTACTTCTCTGCACCCCAACTGCTCTTGCCTGGGCCAGGTTGCCACATCTCTGCTGGATCAGGGCTGTCACGTCTTCACTGGTCTCTCAGCTCCTGCTTGCTGAGTCTGTTTCCAAACCAGTGGCCACAGTAATCCTTTTAATGTGATGTAATCTGGCTGATGTCACTCCCCTGCTCAAACCCATCAGAGGGTTCCTCCCTCCCTCAGGAGGAAGCCCAGATCCCCACCGTGCCTGCAAGGCGTGACACCGTGACACTACTGGTTGCTCACTGTCCCGAGGACTTTGGTTTCTCTCTGAGGACCTTCCTCTTGCTCCGCTTTCCTGCCTCACCTGTCTCCCAGCTAGAAGGGAACAGGCAGACACACCCCAGCCTCAGGACCTCCTCAGTCCCTAAACCTGCAAAGCTTGTGACCTCTGTATGCAAACCAAAAGACTCCATGCCTCCCTGGTCTTAGTTGAAATGTCACCATCTCAGAGTTCTGACACATGAGACACCCTCTGGCCCTCCCTGCTTTACTTTTCTCCATGGCGTCACCAAACTCAGTGCTCTGAGATGTTGTTAAGATGCTGGTTCTTATCTGCGTTTCTGCTGAGCTCCTCGGTAACACTCGGTAACACTCGTACTGCTCATACCCAGACCACGCTTTGGGTAGCAAGGCTCTAACAAACAATTTAATCCTTAAATTTGGTCCGTTTTTCATCTTAGTACACTTGGATATAAGCTCATTATGAGCAAAGATTCCTTATTTACTGCTGTTTTCTCATCCTGTCAAATTGTGCTTGACCTAAAGTAGATGCTCAATAAATACTTGCTGAATCAATAAATGAATGATGAAAGTTCTTGACTTCTCCCAACATGTGCAGGTCCACCAGGAACCCCAGATCCACGGAATCCTACCTGCCTCAGCTATGTTTCCCACCCAGTCTCCTCTTGTTTGCACCTCAGCCATCTTCCTTAACAACTAGCACTCCAAATGCCACCAAATACTACAGCAAAAGAGAAACACATTTGCTTCACCTCTTACCTGGAATCACCACAATGCATTAGTTTAGTGAGAAAAATTTCCACCAACAGATGGAACGCTCACCTCCTTAAGCCTATAAGTCTTTGGGGTCGTGTAAGTAGAAGTCCTGTGGGCCTCAGAGTACAAAGGTCCCCCAGGTTAGAACCTCAGAAGGAAGTAAGGAGCCCTAGCACAGGGAGGAGGTTTTCTCTGAGCTTCAGGAAAAGAATCCCAGCTTCCTCACTGCTCTCTTCCCAGAAGTAGGGAAGCAGGTGGCCACACCCCTTCCTTTGTCTCCGCCTCTTGGGTTTTAAGCCTCCTTGTCCCACCCCTCCAGACTCTCAGGAGAAACAATCCAATCACACACCCTAAAGTGATTTAGAAGCACCCAAGTTCATCCTCTTGAAATACAATTAATCTATAACCTAATCAGTGTTATTAAATCCTGACTGAAGAGTTTATCTTTAAAAAACTTTACTAAAACACCCAATTTCTTTTTTTTTTTCTTTCTTTCTTTCTTTCTTTCTTTCTTTCTTTCTTTCTTTCTTTCTTTTGAGACAGAGTCTCACTCTGTTGCTTGGGCTAGAGTGCCGTAGTGTCAGCCTAACTCACAGCAACCTCAAACTCCTGGGCTCAAGCGATCCTCCTGCCTCAGCCTCCAGAGTAGCTGGGACTACAGGCATGCGCCACCATGCCTGGGTAATTTTTTTTTCTATATGTTTTTAGTTGTCTGGCTAATTTCTTTCTATTTTTAGTAGAAATGGGGTCTTGCTCTTGCTCAGGCTGGTCTTGAACTGCTGAGCTCAAACAATTCACCTGCCTTGGCCTCCCAGAGTGCTAGGATTACAGGCGTGAGCCACCACGTTTGGTCTCTTTTCTTTTCTTTTCTTTTCTTTTCTTTTTTCCTTCTCCCTTCTCTTCTCCTCTCTTCTTTTCTTTTCTTTTCTTCTTTTTTTAGGAGACAGGGTCTTGCTATGTTGGCCGGATTGGAGTGCAGTGGTGCGACCAAAGCTCACTGCAACCTTGAACTCCTGGACAAAAGCGATCCTCCTGCCCCAGCCTCCAGAGTAGCTGGGACTACAGGGACCCACCACCATGCCTGGCTCATTTTTCTTATTTTCCTCCTATCTTAGCCTTCCAAAGTGCTTGGATTACAGGCATGAGCCATCTCGCCTGGCCTAACAATCAATTCTTAATTTGTGAAATATAAGAGAAATACAAGGAGATATGTACACAAAACAAAAA
>CAUYSK010055336.1:0-60323 GCA_963575035.1 Avahi laniger | reverse complement strand
TCCTCAGTGTTTTCTAGTTCTCCCTGTGGAGGTTTTTTGCCTCCTTAGTTAAATATATTCCTAGGTATTTTATTTTCTTTGACGCTATTGTGAAGGGTATTGAGTCTTTGATTTGGTTCTCAGTTTGTCTGTTGGTTGCATATAGGAATGCTACTGATTTCTGTACATTAATTTTCCAAGATGGCAGATGAGAAAAACCACCAGCCAGAGTGTCTCTGCAAGAAAGACAGATTTTAGAAGAAAATGAAAAAAAAAAATAAAATAAACAGGCAGACAAACACAGATCAGATGAGGGTTGGAAGGAAGTGTGCCTGAAACTATAGGAGACTCCACAGGAAGAAGTTGTGGAGGATAACTGGAAGGAGAAAGGCCCCCTGAGAGGCTTGGAGACCAGAGACAAAGGTAGGTGGAGCAGTTAAATTTCCTTTCTCTGTAGCTCAGACCACTGGTGGGCTGCTGCATGGTTGGAGAGACCTGCCAACACCATCCCAGAAATAGCTGCCACCAGTGAGCAGTGAGCATCTCCCAGACAGGGCACCAGTCTCTCAGCTCGTTCAGGGCACCTTCTGGCCCACAGATCCGAGCAGATAGGCAGGTGCCATATTGCTTCATTCTCCCCTCTGTCTTCCCTACCCAAGGCTGCCAAAGGAAACAATGTAGGAGGCATTGTTTCCCAGAGGCATCTGCAGGAAATGTGACCTTTCCTTTTGGGGCCCTACAGCAGACTGACGGGTACTCAGACTGTGAGTTCCCTACCCGTCGGTCCTCCTAGGTGCTGCTTGCCTGGTGACTCCAGGAGAGCAGGGAAAATCCTGAGGTGGAGAGACATTGATCTAGCTTGGGCATCCCGTGGGTGACTTGAGAGCAGCACTCTTCTCACTGGCAGGGCCAGGGATTAATCTCCAGTGCCCAGGGGTCAATTTCTCCCAATGGACTTAGGATAGCAACTAAATCACAGGTGATTGTTATAAAACAGGTAAACTTTGTGTTGAGATGCACACAAACACACAGAGTGTGAGACAATGGAAGTCAAGTGGGTAAAGAAGTGATGTCATGTGATGCTGTCCTCTGATGACTGAATTAGGACTGTGTCAAATGTGCTATAGTAGCAACCTATGATGCCACTTTTTAGAGACCTTGCTATCTTGAAGAGCAGCATTTTAACAAATAACTAGAGTTTTATTCTTTGTGGGTTTAATGAAAATTAAGGTAAACCCAAAGATGTCTACATATTTTTAGCTTTTTCAAGGTCTGCAATCACTAACAAGATAGAATACCATTATTGCAATCTTATTGTTAAAAATTGTCTTGGAATAAGGTCAGAAGAATGCAGCATTTCCTTTCGATTTCATACTGGGGCATTGTCAATGGGACCAAAACTCCTGGGTTGTCCAGGACTTTCCTGGTTTTGCTTGTGAAATGCCAGGGTCTAGGATGCCTCACAGTTCTTGGAAAACCAGGACAGGTGGTTGTCCTACACATCCAAAGATTATTTAAGTGTTGGGGGGAGTGTGTTTTTGCTTGACGTTGTTATTTACTCTTATTTAAAGGCTCAGACTTGGTGAAGTTACATGTTGATCTGTAGGCCTTGTCTGGTGGAGATGCAAATAAATTGTCTGGTAGAACATGTAACTTTAAAGGTTATTTTTTTTGTTGCCATATAGAAAATTATTTAGTTTTGTATCTACTCTACAAATCTTGTTTTAACATTCCTTTTAAAAATGTTTATAAATATCCATTTTCTCAAAATGCTTTGCCATCTTATTGGTTTTCTCATTAATAAGTTAACATGTTAAATGTGTTGTCAAAGATTTATTAACTGTTATTTTTGTAACAGTCATAATTTAACAGTGTATACTTCTGCATCACTAAAGAAAACTAGGCCATCATGATTTCAATGCAGTTTTAGACAATCCTATTTTAGCCAAAATACACATGTATTTCTCTAAGGTTTAATTTACTCATCTCTAAGATTCGGTCATTGTGATGATCGAATTAGATAATCTATATTAATTATGAAGCAAAATACCTTAGATATTATAAGGCTACATTTATGATTTATAGTCATGGATATCAACTCATTGCCAAATTTCTTTCTGTGGGGTTTTCAACACCTGAAAGCAAGAAAATATTTCTTCTAACTTTTGTCAATGTATTCTCATTGGATGAGTATACATGATTAGATTCAATACCTTATGATTCAATACATGGTTTGCTGTTGCTCTTAAATCTTTTTTTTGTATCATTATTCAGAATACATCCTCATTTTATATTTGTGGGGAGGATGAATCAGTCCTAAGTGTACTACTTTGCATTTGTTATTAAATTTTATCACATTTAATTGAAACTATTTCTCATTTTTAGCATTAGTCTGAATTCTTCCCAAATATGTTTCTGAACATTTTTGTTATCTTTTGTGAAGATAACATGTATAAAATAAGGTAAAAATACTGTATGAAAACATGCACTTTTTCAGATTTAAAGGATCTGAGAAAAATTATTAATGATATAATAAAGGACATTTTAATCCAATAGTAATTTCTTTATATATTTCATACTTCGAACATTTCTCTAATGTCTTAAATATAATTAAGCAATTAACCTCCAGAAAGTTCTATTAATATGGCAAAAGGAAGATAACTTGTAAGTTTGTTTTCAAAGCTACCAAAAATTTGTTGAAGCATTCCACATGTTTTTTTTTCTTAATGCTTAATGTGTTTTCCTTTTCATGATATTTGAAAGTCATTTGAAACTGCTTCAGGAACACCATCAGAGTGACAAAGAGCACTATTGTACTTCAGTATGAATGAGGTATAGTGTAAGAGGGAAAGAGACTGTCCCGTGGGTGAGATAGACTTTAGTTCAAATCCAAGTACTGTCACTTGCTAGCCATGTAATTTTGAATTAGTTGCTTTTTCTCTATAAACCTTACTTTACTCATACATAAAGTGGGCATAAGAACAGTGCTCATTTAATGGGAGTTCTTTGTTGAAGCAATGAGATAATAAAGTACACAGCAGGGTATGTGGCAGGTAACATTCAATACTCAATAAATTTTAGCTATTTACATCATTATTGCAGGATGAATTACCAATTCAAAATATGGTTATAGAATCATAAATATGTTTTTTACAATATGGGAATCATAAAGAAAGAGTGATCAGATATTAATAGGGAAGTAAGGTTTCTCTTGCCTTTCTGTTTCCCTAATTATTATATAACTGAGCTTTGAAACAGAAAAGGTGATTGGGAGACAGAATAAATGCCCCTAACTGGTTCAAGGAGCAGGGCATGGCTATACATCAGGATAGGATCCTTAACTGTGCCTGATACTTAAAATATTTTAGATTTTGGGGGCCAAATGGTCTCTGTTGCAATTATTCAATTCTACCTTTACAGTTGTTATAGAAAACAGCCATAGATACTAAGTAAATAAATGGATATGGTTGTATTTCAGTAAAATTTTATTTGCAAACACAGACAGCCAACCAGATTTGGCCTATGGGTCATAATTTGCTGAGCCTTGTTTTAGAAAACTGTTCTGAAGTCTGAACTTGATATAGCTACTTGATTTCCCATTACATTCTTTCCTTTATTTCTTAGTCTCTGAATTTGTTTCATTATGGAATTTTTTTTTATCCAAATGCTGCCATCTTCAAGTACCATGATTTAGCTCTTCATATGTTTTTTCATTTTTCTAGATGTCCACACCTCCTGACAATGATCTCTTGCTCACCTATACTCACATTATCCATTAGATCATACCTCGTCTTTCTTTACCTATCTGTTCTGAGGCCCATGTATTAGAGTGCTCATCCCTGTTTCCAACTTAGATAAAATCATTGAACACAATTCTAGTCTCAGAGGAATCCTTATGTCTAAATAGGAGGCAGTTTGACATCCCAGAAAGACTACAAACTTTAAAGTCAGATAGATCCAGGTTCAACTCCCCACTTACTGACTTTCTATCAGAAAGAACTTGGATAAATTTTCTCCCTGAGACTTCCTTCCCTCATCCTTAGTACATATATTTCAGGATTCTTCTGAGGATTAAATGACTAAATGTGCGTAAAATACCTGAAATATTGCAGGCATCGACCAGTATCTGATGATGATGATGATTTAAAATCATGATGCTGTAATTGTCTCCAAGAAAGATTCTGCTCTAAGTCTTGACTCTTTCCATGTATTATGCACACAAGTGTTGAGTGAATCTTCTTATGATATTTTTTACAAAATCTGTCTCTTCAACTAAAATACCTAAAATGGTTTCCAGTTGTACAGATGGGATCTAACATTCTAATAACCTGAACACATAGATGGTGTTAGGACTCAGTTGGCTCCACTGGGGCCTTCCACACTAGAAACCCTTTGAGAAATAGGGGCAAAGTTTAGCTTGTGCCATGATGGATGAGTTTAACTCTTTCACCCAAAACATTCTACTAATTTCCACCTAGTGCTCACTCATGCATTCACATACACACAAACCAGGTAACAAAAATGATTCAAATGTGGCATATCCATTAGCATCTATATTTGTATCTGTGTTTCCTTTTTAATCTAAATTGTACTGAAAATTTACCTGATTATGGAGTGTTTATCATTCTGCTCCTGTGTGAGAGATATTTAGAATGTAATGATAAAGACATGACTCTGTTTCTGAAGTATCTTGAAGGCTTAAAAGGAAGTATCAGTAGAGTCCTTTTGGAAGCAGATACTGAGACAGAGTTAGGAGTGCACAAGATTTATTGGAAGTAATGCCTGTGAAAGATGGAAGGAGGAGGAAGCTGGGCTGGGCAAGGAAAGCCTTTATTTAGGTCACGATGTAGTTCTGACAAAATCTGGACCAACAAAATGGGGAACTCCAGAGCAAGCATTGCCCGTTACAGGAGCCTTGCATTGGGCAGAAATGACCAGGTCGGCTACTCCTCAGAGCTAGATCACTAGGCACTACCCAGGAAAATCATGGCCGTGGCTTGAAAGCTGGAGCAGATCCCAAAGAGGGAGCAGCTGGAGGCTGTCAGCTCACTGCACTGCTTACAGCTGAACAACTGTTTTCCTGAAGGACAGCTGGGCAACACACTTCCGTACCTGCCACTGGGAAACCAAGGCAAAAGCAGTATAATTCCTGTGACATATGAAATGATAGAAGTATGTTTAAGCTAAAGGAATTAAATGAATGTATTTATGCTAAGAAAGGTAGCATTGTGCACAAGCCAATTTGAATTTCATTAGATCTCAAAAGAGAAACATAAAAAAATGAAGTATTTCAAGAGACATGTTTCAATGATTAACATTTTTAGAGACAATATTTATAAGTTTGTCTGGACTTATGTTTAAATTATTGTCTTTACTTAAAATTTCTGATTCCATAATTGCAATTTTGTGAATGAGTGGCTAGATATTTGATTTATATATCTGTTAAAAAATAGAGCCTTAGATTATAAATTTATTCAGAATTTCTCAAATGGGAATCCTATGGATCGCTGTGAAATAAAATATTAACCTATATGCCCTAAAGACATTTCCATGTACAAGCTAATTAGGGACAGGTAAATGATAAACAAGATAGATCTTTACTGCAACATTTCTCAGGGCCTTTAATGTACTAACGTACATTATAATCTCAAATGGTTGAAGGGTCAGGGTAAATAGATTATACAGAATTTCTTGCACTTAAGAGAACATAGAACCAAAACTAGTTTGGAATTGCTGAACTAATGAACTTTAAGTTTATCCATATGAAGGAATTTAGTCAATTGTTTCTATATTTTAAAATATCCCCCCAAAATACTAATTTCTTTTTAGTTTTTATCTGCATATTAGACATTGGATAGACAAAGCTCAATTTCCCATTTCATTGTTAAAGGAAAACGTTCTTTCTAAAATAAATCTCATATTTTGAAATCATTAGTTAATAACACTAACTAGAGGCCAAAGGAAGCTATAATTATTTGCATCATCATCTGGAATTGGCTTTCCTTTTAATAGAGCCCATTTGCACTATAATAAAAAGCATGATCGGAACTGATTAAAACTGGCTGGAGTAGTTTTCATTTAAGAATTTCTCTTCCTGTGTCAGCCGATGTTTCTCTCTTAATGTTATTTTAATGCAATCGTTTTATGTTTGAAAATGAAGGCAATCATGTCAGTCCACGAGCTGGCAAAAGACAGTTATTGATTTTTACAAATCAGTCACCTTTAAAAATCCATATGAGATGAATATTTATTATTTTGCAAGTACAAATCAGTTTCTGTAGAAACAAGAATGGATGCATGAAAAGGCAATGCGTTTTGAAGGAATGGAAATGTGAGAAATAGCTTGCCTTAATGTGTTCCTTACATTGTGTCGTTGTAATAAACATCCCTCATTGATTATTTCTCCCAAAGTAGCAGCAATTTTCATTAGCTTGCAATGTGCCAAATGTGAAAACTGACAAACTTTAAAAATGACAGACTCTACAACCACCTTTTGCTCATTGAATTATTGCAGCTTACATATTACAATACAAATTTGTCTAACTTCACCAACAGAAATGTTCTGGTAACCCTATGCAGAAATAATTTTGGTAAATTGAATCATATTACCAAATATGATTGCCTGTCATATTACCCGTCCATGTGCCAGGACAGTGGTTTTGAATTGTGCTCTACAGAGCCTCTGGGGAAGGGTACAGAGGAACTCGTCACAGAGGATGCCCAGGAGTAGGGAGGCAAGGGAAGGACACAGAGGGTGGGTGCTGAGCCTCTGATCCTCTCCCACGTCGCTCCTTCCACCAGGAAGGTACGTACTAGAGACCCACATAATGATTAGTTTGCTGCTTAAACAAACAAAACAAAACTCCATATGGTCAAACTTTACTAGGCAAATTTTCGTTTTTTAATATTTTCTTAGTGAACCCTTCAAAAATAAATATTAACAACAAAGTAAGAACATGTGCTTTACAAAAAGAAGTAAAAATCACTGGAAATCAAGAAGGTGGGGGGAGGGGAAGGGGACGGGTAAAAACCTACCTAACAGGTACAATGAACACTATTCAGGTGATAGGCACACTTACAGCCCTGGCTAAAGCATTATAAAAGCTATCCATGTAACAGAAACATTTGTCCCCCTTAATATTTTGAAATTTTAACAAAATTTTAAATGTGCTTTTTCCATAGAAACAAATGTTCATATATCAGATTCCTTGAATAAAGTAAACCTGTGCATAGCATAAAGATGATAGAATGTCCTTGGATAATAAAAGGTTCTTAATAAGATTTGAAAGATTTTTCCTTCCTCTCATTTTCTTTCATATCCTTAATGTTACAAGGGAGCTAGGAGTGGAAAATGGTTCCAGAAAGTCTACACTAAGGGTGAATGTTTGGTGGAAAGGATTTATTTTTTATCAAGCTCAGGATAGCTTACCTAAGGCAGCTGGGAAAACTATTATTCAATCAAGGGTGTTGACTTCCATGTTAGAAATATGTATAAAGTTTCCTCCAGATTAAATCCTCCACCTAGCTTTTATTCCTAGTGGAAAGCAATTCTTGTAGTTCTGACTGGCTCCAGGTCATGCCCTACTAGAACGGCTGCCAGACTTGGCATTTAGCTCTCCAGAAATAATTAACTTGAAAGAACAAATAAAGGTTAAAAGACCTTCAAAATGTGACCAGACATCCAAACAGGTAGCATGCACTTTGACAGCAGGTTATGGACATGTTAAGGCAAATCACATCCGACTTAGCAGGGACCTGAATCCCAACTAGAGGAAACAAACTCCTGTTACATGAGCTGAGGTATTTGAACTGAGGTCCCCTGAGGCTGACAGACAAAGGTATGGCCCATTCACCCTTTTGTCAGCCAAAATATCTTGTTCTTAGGGTTACACCTAAATAAATAAATAACTCAAGTAACTTTAGATAGGAGGAAATTACTTTTCAGAATGCAGATCTTTTTCAGATGCTTTAAAAAGGCTCATTCACTCAGTGCATTGAATCTTTATATTAATAATCTCAAAATCCCCACATTCTAGGAGAGGGGTATCAGTTCATCCATAAATAAAAGAATATAGCTATTGGAGAGAGAGAGAGAGAGTGCGTGTGTGTGTATATGTGTGTGTATGTGTATGTTTGTGCATAACCTTGGTATTGTGAAAATGCCTTAAATTCTGGTTGAATAGCTTGTCTTAAAACTTCCAAACTGTTTCTACCATCACCAAGTAAGGAATGCCCACATGTTTTCTGGGAGCGGGGGAGTCTGCTAGCTTCCAGCTTCAAGCATATTGCACTAGAGTGGATTCATTAATAAATCAGTGGGATAAAAATAATTATGAGCCACTCCTAGGGAGAGTAGCGTTGGACCATGGCCAGAGGAGCTTGAGTCAAAGGCAATGCCACTCCCACCAGGTGGAAGGTGAGAGCAGTTGGATGGGGCAGGTTCTTCAGGTTCAGGTTCAGGGAGAATTCTATGAAAGTTTGGAATCAACATCATTGCCTCAGCCCCTCAAGGTGATTAAATTGTCATTGGGCAATTTTAATAGCCTCTGGTTCTCTTTTGAAGAGATAGAAAATCCCAGCTTCAGTCGCTTTCCTGTTTACCTAAAGGTTTTTCAGGGAAAACAGAGAAACCAAAATTAACTTGTTTTTTAAAGGAGTAGAGTCAGCGGATGGGGAGGTTAGGCTCTTATAGTTCTTTGGTTCACAAATAGGATCCTGGCAAATGAGGGAGAAACTCAAAAAAGCCATTTAAAAAAATCCTCTTAAACTGGTAGTGTTGGTTAATTCTTAGCAGGACAATTAGAAAACTGAAGAGAAAATGTCAAGAGGTCTTTTTTAGGGCATTTTGAATGTTGAAGTTTGTGACTATATCAACCATCGCAACAAACAAATGAAAATAAAATCAAAACAAAAAGATAAGTAAAATTCCTAGGGGAGGATTCAGTTTTAGCCACAAAGAAATAATAGCAAACACACACAGTTCTCTTCTTGAAGTGCTTTACATTTGTTAAGCAATTTAATCTTCATAACACTTCTATTTTATATGTGAATTCATATATATATATATAAAAAATTATGATTACCTTATTTGCAGAATAAGAAATTAAGGCACAGAGAGGTTAAGTATCTTGCCCAGGATACCCAAGTATAAAAGGTGACAGAGCTGGGATTTTTATGCAGCTCCAATTGCATCTGGCCCCTAAAATCTGAGTTCTGAACACTTCAACATTGGCTTCACCTGGGAGCATATTAGAAATGCAGATTCTTGGACAACATCCCAGGCACCTTGAATCAGAACCTTCAGGGTAATAAGGTCCACAGATGATTCTTGCACACATTCAAGGCTGGGAAGACTGAAGCCTAAACCACTAAGTAACAACAATTCCTCATGGCACTGATACGAACAAGATACCTGCTCTCTGTCAGAAGAGAACACTGGACAAATTATGCATTCTACTGTAATAGTTACGGACTATGATTTTGAACTCACTGCTCTACACTCTTGATTAACCGCCAATAATTGATGAGGATATTTAGGGAAAAACTTACTGAAAAATGTTCAGTTCATTCATTGAAAGGCATTGGGATTTTGTCAAAGCTTCCAAGGTCTTATTATTTGCATATAGGGTTTATAAATATGGCTCTAGACACTAGATACTCTAAATTTTGTTTTTGATTAAATCTCTGCAAACTATTTCTGTTTCTACCAATTTCTTTGTTTCATGAGATGTGACTCATTTTAAGATTTAAAATGTTCAATCCATCCCAATAACTGGGACTCCAGTCTTCATTCAAACTAAAGCCCTCCTGTCATCATTGACCCCAGGGATACAAAGTTTAAAATCTGGGAGTTGGTTGTGGGACAGGATGGCATTAGCTATGGCTCCTCTCCAGTCTCCTGGCCACTCCCTAATGTCCTGACCACTGTAGCATCAAACCCAGGAGGAGAAAGAGTAAGTGAAAAATGGATAGTGTGTTACAGTTATCATTTGGTTTTTGTGACAGAAATATAATTGCTGTGTGTTTTGCTTTTATTTCACGGGTGCCCCTTTGGGGATTTCTAGATGACACCCTGCTGCTGGGAACTTCCAGCTCAATGGCCAGGACAAAGGTGTGCCTCTCTCTCTGACTCATGACTTCTCCCTCAGGAGCTGCCACCTCTCTGCTGCTGGACTTTCTTCTCTGTGCTTTCTACTGTGTAGCTTTTTAGATGGCTTCAGTGAGCTCCCTCATGGGATGACCTGGCTGTCAAGCAGCGGAAACCGTAGCCTCAATTCTTCTCCTTTAGACTCTTAGCAAGAGTTTGATTTCAGCTCCTTAGGTTCCAGGGAACATTTGACTGTTTCGCAGAAATGGGAGATACAAAGTAGTATGCAATTGTCTCTGAAGAAATCCTCCCTCTTGACGTTTCAAAACACTCTCTTCTCCTAGACCCACATTCTCTCCCCTCTCTCCTCTTCTCTTAATTCCTTTTTTCTCTGCATCTTTTTGTCTCTCTCTGTGTATCTCTTTCTCTATTTCTCTCTCCTCTCCTTCCTGGAGGTTGTTATCCATGGCAGATATAATTTTATAGACTCTTAACGTTTTCTGCGTAAGTGGTCCAGTACCTGATGTTAAAATGTGGAGATATTTATGTCACTGAAAGCTCAGCACTTGTCCTCAAGGCCGCATCAGAAGAACGAGAACAAATAGTTTGGGGAGGAGGAAAGAGAAGTTTTATCACTTTGCTGGCAAAGGAGGAAAAATGGTAGACTTTCTCATGTCGAAATCCAAATTTTAAGCAGAAATATAGAGCTTTTTAAAGGGAGGGATCCTCAGTTCTAGGCTATTGTGGTTAACTATTCTAATTGTCCCATCTCTGCCAAAGACAAAGCCTGTGACCTGCACCAGCCATCCATGTGGGGGGCTGAGTTATCTCTTTTAACAAAGGACTTACCCTGCCTCAGGGATATGGGCCAGGCTGCAGTTCTCAAAGAGTAGGGGAAGTTTTAGAGACAGAAAATTTTTGCCTTTTTTTTTTTCAGGCCATTCCCTCTGTTACACTTGGTCTTTGAGCTTTAGAATAAACTAACTTAGAAAGAGTCCATTGTAGCATCTTGACACACACCAGACCATGTCAATGTCTGTCACTCATTAGACTGTGAGAGATGCCATATTATCTAAATATCTTTCACTAAGACAAGACCATCGTATGTCTAGTGCCTAAGTGTGTCTAAATGTGTAAGACCTGATCCTTTTCTTCACCTTCTCTAACCTGTCAAATTTCTATTTATCCTTCAATGTTCCTCTGAAACATCACCCCCTTTGCAAGTCTTCCTTGATCCCATTTAGCAGAATCAAGCATTTTCTCTGCCTTTTTATCTCCTGTAGAACTTTACTACTGCCTTTATTATACTGCTTATCCTGATCATGCTTTAACAGTTAATCACTATGTCTCCTGTTTGTCTCCTCTAACACTAGATGCAGGCAGAGAAGAGTAAATTGTCCCTCCTCTGCTTTGATTGAGTGGTCAAAAATAATCTCCCCTCTCCCTTACTTATCTGTTCTCCTTTCTCTCTCTCCTCTCTCTCTCTCTCTCTCTCTCTCTCTCTCTCTCTTTCTCTCTCTCTCTCTCTGTCTCTCTCAATTTCACTTTGCCAACAAGTGATCATTCACAGGTATCATGTTGAGCATTAAGAAATAAGATTGTTCTGTGTCATTAGTAGGAATGTAGACTTATCCTGCAAAGTGGGATTTAAGGGTTTAGAACTCTTCCATTAAAAAGAAAAAAGCTTCCATTCCATCATAGCAGGCTGAATACTGAGTAGTACGTGTTATTTTCGTATCTTAGAGCATTTTTTGCCATGTCATGCAACCAAAACACAACTAGGACCACAGGAATCCGAATAACCTGGCTTAGACTTAACTGGCTGTCAGTTATTTAATTTCTCTGAATTTCAATTTATGCATCTATAAATAGCAGTATAATACATATATTGGGACATTTATAGAAAACATATCTGCATCTCTTGGCTCATAACAGGTACTTAATCAATAACTATTATTATTATTAAAATTAATATTGCTGATTCATTTGGTGTCATCTATGTGCCAGACAACCCTCATGGGGGCCTATGTGATGTCCTGTTTCATTTGATTAGTAATCACTGCCCTTCCTTGAAATTTCTCAGAAACAGAAGTGTGGAATTTAGATAGTGAACTTCATGGTGTTTGTATCTTATATTACCCGAGTCAAGGATATATTAAACTTGAGTCAAAACCACTTTTGTAAAACCACATATTTAATGTGTAGCAACTGATAGAACCAAGTTTCTATCTTAGAGATATTTTTCTAAGAAGAAAAACATAACATGATGCCTTGAAAAGTCTATGTACGTGAAAAGGATTATTCATTCTGAAAACAAAAACTGCCACCCTTATTGAGACCTCTATCCCTTATTAGCTCAGGTGCTCTGTGGACCACAGAACCTTCCTGGGTGATTTGTACCTTCTCCCAAAGTCATGGAGTCTTGTATTCTAACACCTGGTACCACCTGCTCTTCTTATACTACATGGCTTTGCAGGCTCCTCGACTTTCAATGAGAAGATAAAATAATCGTATGCAGCCAGGAGAGCATATTATGGGGCATGGCAGCAGGAAGAGGAATAAATTAAAGCAGTTTCTGCTCTGTGCCCTTAGGTAAAAACAGACTTAAGAGATTTAAAATGTTGAACTTTGGGTCAACTGGGCAATCAAATAAGCAGCTAAAAGGATCTGGGGGGAATTCGATGACAGATTCTTGAGGCTCAATTGTCAAGAAGGTTTAGAAACTTTCCCACAGGCCCAGGATTGGAATGGTTTACTGGGAGCATTCTGGTAACCCAGAGTATTCTTTTGGCGTATCAATAAGCAGTAAACATAATTTAAAAATAAGGCCTATTTCCCCCTTCACTTGACTTTTATTTAAATATATGTCTTAGAAAATAAAAAGCAAGTACTAATGTTGAAATTTCTTATAGAATACTTCTTATCTCTTTGGCTAAAATACTAACTTCACAGTGAGCAAGTTATAGAGGTCAACAGAAAATATCTAGTATTTGGTAGAAAAAGCATGCACATGAACTTTATGAGTATTCTGAACTTTGGGACATTATTCTGAGGTAGAATAAACTTTCAAGTAGTGACTTGTATAACTTCAGCTCTCTTCATTGTGTCACCGCATGTCTTTTACTCCCAAAGAGATGGAAAGGCTTGAGCGGCAGCCCTGGAAACTGTTAAACATGAGGTCTGCAGTGGCCACCTGAGATCAAATACTGCTTCTATCACTTCGTAGCTGTGCGAATTCTGTGCCCCAGTTTCCCTTTATGTAAAATGGAAATAATAATAGTGTCTTCTTCATAAGTTTCTTGAAAGGATTAAAATAGCTAATTCATGTAAAGCACTTAGAACAGTGCATGAAGCATAATAGCTGTTCAGCAAATATTTGCTAATTGAACTTTTAAAAATGTGCAAATGTATTTTTGTTTTGACTCTTCTCTGTTGGAAATTTTATGTTGATCTTATTACTCCTTTCAAAATACTTTTTGTTTTCCCTAAGTGTTCAGTATGAAGCATAGTAACTATATCAATGATAATAATAGCTGTATTTATTGGGCTCTTATGTCTCACATCCTTGGCATCCGTCCTTTCCTTTCTTGTTTGGCTAGAATAAAATCAAGAAGTCTTAACATACCATTGTAGCACCTTCATGATATTCTCTCTTCTCATCTCTCATTTGGGTCAGACTTGTGTTATCTGAACAACAAGCCAGGTGATTTCCAATTGCATGCAGTTTGCTCTGACCAGAACACAGAAATTGCCACTGTCTACTGACAAACACATATTTGTACATTAAGATTCAGGTCAATCATCTGCTATTTCAAAATCCTGCACTCTATCCACCAGTGGGGTGTTTTTGTAGCAGTTATTATGGTGCTGTGCAAACATCAGGCATCAGTGTTTGAGAGTTTTATCATGCTCCCAGATTTTTCTCTGCTCTTTAAGACTCCCTAGCTCTTTTTCTACAAACCTATCATAATTATGGTGTAAGCTAATCTACATTTTCTGTGCCATTACTATCGTTAAATAAGCCCTCTTGCGCAGCACTGTCCTGTGGTGGTAAAAACCGTGGTCTCTGGAGTCAGGATGCCTGGTTGTGCATCCTAGCTCCAGCATTATGTAACCTTGGACAACTTGCTTTATCTATCTGAGGCTCGGTTCATCTTAAAAAGGGGATAATAATACAAACTATCTTATAGCATTGTTTGGAGGATTAAATGAGCCAATACTTTAAAAATGCATACTGTGGTTCCTGGTTTCCTATGTATGCTTGATATGCTCAATAAGTATTAGCTATGGTTAGTTGGGAAATATAGTAAAATAGACCAAAGTCCTCTCACTCTTTCTCTGTCTGTGCATGTGCACACACACAGATGCAGAAGACACAATTGTCAAAGGGATTACCATGCACACTATCTAAAAGCAGGCACTTAATACACATTTGTTGAAGGAATAACTCTTGTCATGCACAACATATTTTAAAAACACAAAAGCATGTCTCTCAAACATGACATGCCTACATCAAGGGATTATTTTCACAAATCCTCCATTAATGAAACAAAGAAACATGAGACTACAAAGAAAACTGCAATTCCCTGTAAATCCCTAACATCTTTTTGCTATGTTCATTTATCAATTAAACAATTATTGAATGCCTATTGCACAACTTGCAATAAATTCTTTACTAGATAAGCTATACCATAGCCTTTGGCTAAAAGAATAGAATTCTGACCAATCAATTAAATTATCTATGTGTACTTGAATTTTACCTTTTTTTCCTTTTGACATCTTGCCTTTAGTGTAGGTGCTATGGCCAGTATACTAAATTCAGTTAAGAAACATGGTTTGGCAGACGAAATCTTAAAGCATGTATAATCAGATCCTAGAGAATGGGGAGGTCTGAATATTTTCTACACCACTCCTACTAATTCACGGCTTTACGTAGGCAAGTGTATACATGCTTAGCAAGAAATTTATGGTTCAAATTAACATCTTTTTTCTACCAAAACATTTAAAAAGGAGAGAACACTAATTTTCCCAGTGTTAATGTAAGCAAAATACTGATTTTTTCTATTTACATGTGTCTTAATAATTAAATTGCTAATATTTTTAGATTATTTTCATTTGGTTTCTTTTCCTTTCATTAACTTGTTTTCACAGTAGACTTTTTCTTTTTCTGAAGGATAAATCTGTGTACTATTATAGCCAGAGGGGCTTTTAAGATACTGCTTTGCACCTGGGAAAGCTGTTTAATTACTCGAGCTGTCAAAATGTTTTATTGTAAACAGCTTTTTTGATAGATCCTGTTTCCCTCCTATGAACTATCTTCCCCAGAAGACAGTCCTCTTTACAGAGGTGCTTAAAGTACAGGTGACATAATTTAGAGGAATGAAGTTTTTATGTCTGAAAATACCCCATCCTTCTTCTCATGTCTGAATAAGAAATATTGTATGTTCATTTTTTCTAGTTTATGTGTGTCATAAAACACTATCATGTTAAGAAGATTTTAAAAATTAAATAGAATAAACTGTCTAAACTATAGGTAAAAGTAAGGTTTTATCTGAAATAAAAAATATCTTTGAAGTTGTATATATTTAATAAATCTATTTAGAATGCATTTGAGCAATATTAAAAAAGAGATCCAGATGTTATAAAATTTTATAATTCATTTAAATAAACTCAATATCCTCACATAAATAAGCTCAGGAACCAAAACAAGTTTCTGTGATACACAAAAGTCTTTTCATATAACACAGCTCTGGATAAAGAGCTTTTATCTTGTCTGCCTTGATTGAGCCTAACATTCTAAGTCTGTTAAATTACCTCTTCATTTTTAGAAATGTTACTCTAATTCCAGGGCCTGCCCAGTGCTTGAATTACCAGGAACATTAATAGTTAAGGAAAGTTTTTCTTTTTTATGCAGACAGGCAGTGTTGCAATTTATGTACCATTAATTCTCAGTTCTGGAGTTTTCTCACATAAGTGGTTAGGTAGAGAAATACAGTGAAGAGTATATTATGGCTCTTAAAGATCATGAGCAGCTAATGACCATAATTAGAAAAGAATAATTAGCACATTTATTTAAATTAAGCTCCTATCCACAGTCCTATTGTGAAGGATAATCCTCTTATATCCCTGTGCATTGATAACTGTCACGTGGATATATGGACAAACCTAACAGTTCTTATGAAATATGTGGAAAATTCAAACAGATGATCTCATTGCTAGATAGGATAATTGATAAGCTAAGATGACCACAACTGCAGTTAATGTGTATTGTTATAATTTCAAATAGAATGCTAAATCCAATCTTAAAGAATGGAGTTGTTAATATTCCTTTTCTACTAAATACTCAGATAATTTACATGTGCTTTTTCACGTGAGTGTGGGCATTGACCTGTTGGTTGTTAGTACAGTTGAAAGTATGCTGTTGTGTGGCTCAAAGATGATGCATTGGAGCTCTATCAAGTAGCACATGAACTTGATCCTTACTCTAGGTTTTACTCAGCCCCCACACAACACACACATATTCATACATGCATGCGTGCACATGCACACAAGCATCCAGTCACAAACTTTCTTGCCGCTTTAAGAATTAGGATTATGTCCTTTGTCTCAACCAAATATGTGGGCTTTGAGTGTTCAATGAGTTAAAAAAGTAACCAAGGATTTAGAAAGATAGAAAGACTTAAAATTGTAGACAACCAGGGAGAAATAGAACAAAGATAACTCTGGCTGCACAATAGAATTACCTGGGAGCATTGAAAATAATGCCTTTTCCTGCACTCCATCTCCAAAGAATCTGATTCAGTTCATCTTGGGTGGAGCCTGGGCATGAGTTTTATTTAAAAGTGCCTCAGGTGAATTTAGTGTGCAGCAGTGGTTGAGCATCACTGATATATTAATAGGTCATGGAGACCTAATATCAGGGGGTCAGATTATAGGATGTCCAGTTAAATTTCAATTTCTGAGAAACAATGAATAATCTTTTAGCATAAGTATTAATATGTCCCCGACATTGCATGGGATATACTCATACTAAAAACATGACTGGTCATTTTTCTGAAATTCAGATTTAACTGAGCATCCTACATTTGTATGTGCTGAAGTGTAGGGAAAGATTTATCTTTGAGTTTTGGTAGATGGAAGGAAAAGGTCTGGTATTTTTCTTAATGGAAAAATAATAGCACTGGACACTAGCAAATATGTGATAGAATCAGGTGAGTGATGGAATCATAAGAATGAAACTTTCTGAGAGGAGAAAATGATAATTTCTATTTTAATCTTTCTTGTACCAAAGTCTCAGGAAATCAAAACTGTAGGGTTCCTTAGCAGTCTCTAAGAATATTATTACAAATTAAAAAATATATATTAAAAAAGAATCTAAGGAAAGGATCTAAGCAAAGTGAATTAAGGAATGTTAAAATGCAATGGCAATAAATATTCTGACACCCAGAACTTGTTCTTGATAAACACTCAACCCTGCAAGGCCTCTGAATAAAATATATAATTAGAAGATAAGACAAAGCAAAGGAACTAATATTAACTGAGAAACAGCCCCCAAGCTCTGAACTGCAATGTGGAATGCCAGCATGCCCGTGTAAACCAGGTGTGTGTGTGTGTGTGTGTCCACGGTGAACAGATGAGGACTTTTGCTCAAGTGTGATCATTGCAAATGAGCAAAACCCAAACAGGACTGTACATACTCCCATTCCAAAGCTTAATTTATGGTGTAGAATGAGCAAGACCAAGGACTGTAGGTCATCAACACAGGAAGCTTCCTGGAGCCTTAGCACTATGCCTGGTGAAAGGACGAAAGGACGATCTCAACGTCCCTCAGCCATTCCTGGGCCAGGGGAAAGTCACCCTGGAGTTGTCCTAAAGACTTCTACAGGAGAAGAGATTGTATTGTCTGATGTTCCCTTACTGTTTTTCCAATATGTCCCTACTTCGTTTGGTCCAGCTGAGTTTATTAAACTTGGCCTGCTTCTGAGGTTGGTGTCTTTTCCATCATGGGAAGGGTTAAAACTGCTATACTTTCTTTATTCCTTTTTCCTACTTTTCTCCAGAGTTCCTACTCCTACCACATGATACAAAATTGGATTTTAAGCTGATTCCACTCCTCAGTGAGTTTCATTTCTGAGATTTTTCTTTCGAAGCCCCAATAATAGCTATTGGTTCACATGACAAATTCAGAAGGCTTTTTACCCGTCACTGGGATACTCTCTGCTTCTGAGCAAACCTGGTTCTTGGAGCTAAAGTATTGCAGACGTGGATCTTTGTATTTCCTACTAACTCTTTGTGTGCTTGGTAATTCCATCGACTTCTATTTCCATGCAGGTTTATGACTTGTACTCAGTATAATAAGGTCCCTACCCGTCTTTATTTGCTTTTTCACGCTCTAAGTTTCTCAAGTGGACAATTATAATTGATTTAGCTAATGGTGTCAGAGGGGCCGGATCAGGAAAGAGAGTGGCAGAAGAACCCTGGATGTTGTGTGTGTGTGTGTGTGTGTGTGTGTGCGCGCGTGTGTGTGTGGTCTTTTGTTTTGGCTTCACTTCAACTCTCCTACACACAAAATTCTGATGACCATGATTTATGTTATGAATAAATTAAGAGCACATGGTTGGAATGATTCAAATAGGCTGAAGAAAATCTACTGGAGTTCCCTGAGGTGAATTTGGCGGGGTTGCTTCTGACCAAATATGGTAAAACTGCCCAGAGCAAGGTAAAGAATGAGAAAATCTAGGGCAATCAACTAGGTAGTAACTTTCAGGGCTTGACATTAGAATTCCAAAGCCAAAACAGAACAAAATAAAAAATAAACTTGCACAATACATCTGTGCTTGTTTTGCGGTGAGCTTCATCCTGTTAGTGGAGAACTTTACATTTCTTTTAGTATTTTGACTGGAATGCCAGTTTCAGCTGTGCTGGCAGTTGGAGGCTTACTTTAAATTAGTGGTTCTAACTGTGTAGTTTGTAGACTAGCAGCATCACCCAGAAGTTCAAATTCTTGGGCCCATCCTTGACCTACAGAATCAGAACTTTTGGGGCTGCAGCCCAGCAGTCTGTGTTTAAAGGTCTCAGGGTGATTCTGATGTATGCTAAAGTCTGGGAACCATTGCCCTAAATATAATCTCTCCTGATATGTGAATCCCCTGAGCTTAGGTTTTTATGACATTAGGTCCCAGTTCTGCCATTCGCTTCCATCGTATCCCCTCTGATTCTGGAGAGAGAAATGTTGGCACCAAGGAAAATGCAGGGCAAGGAATGTACAACATTACTAGCTGGGACTTTGGCTGCAAACCTCAGGGTCTCTTTCCATCATCCTCACGTGGTGAGAGTTCCGAGAGAGTGGGAGGGATGGCCAATCTCTCTTCACAGGCAGCACCCTTAGCCCTCTTGCCACTCCCTTCGGAGGGAAAAAAAAAATCAAATATTTACTCCCACTGGCTTATAACACCGCAGAAAATTTCATCATCCCTCCCTGCCAAATATCCTGGGATGTGACTGATACTAGAGCTGCATTTCCAGTCCTTCAGTGACTGGGAAAGGAGAACCGAGAGCATGACTCCCCTAGAGCAGTGATTCTCTGGCTTTGATTTGCAGAGAAAACCATGGGCTCACTTAAAATACACATATTCAGGTCTGAGAGGTTCTGATGCAGATGGTCTAAGGTGTAGAGCCCAGAAATAAGCATTTTAATAAGAAGTGCAAGAGATCCTAATTTAGTTGTTTCTACAAAAAGTTTATACCCCAGTTACCCCAATTGGATTAATTCACATTATATGTCTATATCAAAACCTCACATATACCTATACAGATATACAACTATTGGTATCCATAATAATTAAAAAGAAAAAAATGTTTAGAGAACTATTACCTTACACAATAGCAGATACAACACTTTTAGCCTGTGATTTACACCTATTTTCCAACTTCCTCAGATGGAGATGTTAGAGCCTTTTCTCAGCAAAAAATATGAACAGATAGCTTTTAATGATACTATTCCCACATGTTCATACAGCACTTGTACACTTTTAAAAGTCTTTTCACATCCACCATCTCAAAATAGCAAGGGCAAGAAATGGCACTGCTTTAAGAATGCTGCCCCTTTGATTCGAGCAGTTACTTAAAAGAAATTTAAGAACATATATTTGTGGCCATCTACAATGTGTAGGGACTAATGTCATGGATGAAATCATGCACAATGGAGCAAGCTTCCAAGAGCAATTCAAAAGAGGATATCTTGTTTCTTTAGTAAGAATTAAGGTGATTTTTAACACAACTGCACTAGAGAGTCTCAGCTGTATTCAAGGCGGTGGTCTAAAATATTGGATTATGTACTTTTCCATACTTGGAAAAACTTGCAGTACAACTTTCACAGCATACTGCCAAATAAATACTAAGTATGTCTTTTAGGAAGACATACTTTTGGCAATTAAAACAGAGACACAAAAATCAACCAAGAATTCTCTTTATTTAGGAGTGGAGGGAGACCTCTGAAGGACATATTTTCATTTTGTAATTATAAAGGATCAGGACATCCCCTCAGGAATTTCCTATGGGCTGTAGCCACGACAGTTGCTTTTGTTAGAGAAGAGTGCTAAAGCAGCCAAGTCGCAGGTCTGAGTCCCACGTGAGAAAAAAACTGGTCTCTGGTCACAGACCCTGGACTCCAGCCAGCTGCTGTGCAAACATGTGCCATTGATCAGGAAAGGTTTTCGGAAAAATTGAGGAGCTAATCATACTCCCATACAAGAAATCAAAGCTTCCCTCTTACTGGTACCTAAAGTTTGGACTTCATCTCTGTTGTCTGTATGATTTAATTGAATTTCAAAGTACCTATCATAGTGACAACATCATCTTCTTTTTGTACCCAACATTTTAACCATGCAACACACGTTAGGGGAATCTAAGACAGATATTCTCAAATACTAAGTAGATAACACTATGTAAAATGATACTTATGATTAATTCTGACATTTTTTTATCTATCTCTATTTTATAGGCAAATTACCTATTTGCAGTTTTCTTAAGAACTTTTTGTTTTAACAATTGCTAAATTGACATATGAGGTGACATATGACATTGCTATAACTTCATTTTGATTCTGTTTAAGTTTTTTTCTCCTGTGATTTAGGTTACAGATAAGTATGTACTAATTGTAACTTGGAAAATTCATCTTAAATAAAATGACTGCTGGAAGATTACACTGCTGGAAGTTTTACATTGTGTGGAATGTACAGTAAGTGTGTATTACAGAAATACAAACATATATTAAACACACATGATCATATCAATGTCAAATTTCTCCAAAGAGAAAAAGACAAAACTAAAAACCTAAGGAAGGTCTACTTTTCTTAGTTCTCCCTTATGTTCTGTTCTGACTTTTCTCCTTTCAAACAACAAGGAGGGTAAAAAAAAAAAAGGTAAAAATCTTTGTTCCAAGAGGAACTGTGTTAAAATAAGTTTTAAGCCTGGAGCCAAAGGCCTTTTCCCATGGGCTTCTAGAGCAAAACAAAAATTGAAACACAAGTCCATAGATAACAAGCTGTGACTGTCCCTGGGGAGAGCTTCTCGACCAAAGCTAAGTGATATTTCACCACCACTGGTGATGGTTAATGCTTCTGGCCCAGGTTCAAGGAATAGTTGGAGGGCCTGAGGACGGCTGTGCTCTCCACTGTATGTGTTCTGTAAGCACCACTCAAATGAGTCTGAAGCAGGAGAGAGTTATGTGCTTGAATAGAAACTCTCAACTAATGTTATTCACTTGGCAGGTTTCATCAAAGATTTTACATTTTGATAGGACATTTCAGTTGTCCTTACCAATAATATCTGCATCAAAATTCCAGCTTTATAATGAAGATGAACCACAAAAAATACAGGAATATCAAAAGAGAGATTTTACATTTTAACTTCTGACTATTCCATTATTAGTAGATGTATCAGACATGCTTATGCACCCCTCCAATTCTCTCAGCCACAGCTGTCTTTCGTTCTGGACACAACTCCAGGGCCCACCTCTGAGTGGGCTCCACCAGCCTCACATGGGTGCAATCCATTGGGTTCATCTCAAGGCATGGCATCCCCTTAAGTCCTGTCTCTCTCTTCACTGCCCCCAGGGCTTTCCTACTGCTGTGGATAGGGGAGCCTCACTGAACCACACTTGATACCCAGTATGCACAACTCAAAGATGGGATAAATTTTTAACCAGTGGGAAATGGGAGACAGTGGAAAATTATTCACCCTCCTCTCTCTCCAACCCACAGGGAAGGTCCCAAGACACTAGTTATGTCTCCTGGATCAGGTGATCTACCCAGCTTGTTTAGACATCTTCCTACTGGTCTCCCTCATTCCTGCTTCACCGCCTTTTTCTCTCACTTCTGTTCTCTGAGTTTGCACTCTCTAATAAAATAACAACACTTAAGCCTGCTTTCTAGGTAATCCAGGCTAAGTAATTACGTGTTGGTGTGCAAACTTTATGTGCTAGTAGAATCTCAACATGACATGAGGCAATATTTTACAATATAAGATTTAGCACTTATTAACTATGTCACTACATCTATGGATATAAAAAATTTTAACCCCAAATTAACCTAGAATTTGGGTGTTGATGACTTTCCCATACTCAGTTTTCAAAGGCATTCTATCCTATATGTAAACTTCACTTGTTTTTGTATAATAAGGGTTCATGTAAATTAGAGCAAGAAAAGAAGAAAAAAATAGCATTTAAAATGTATGTTATAAATTTATGTTCTCTGTGTTTCTCATCTAACTCAAGGAGTTGAATTCATTTGTAATAAAAGCAAGATAACAATTGATGTTAAATTTAAAAATAAGTGGGGATTCTGTTCAAGTAGCTTTGAGAAATTTTGAGTTAAGTAATTTTTTTTCTATATTGTACCACTTACAGTCTTTGATATATACAACTACTACAAGATTATTTATTGATATGTGTCAATATATCAATGTATTATGTGCAGAAATAGAAGAAATTCTTGTTATTTATGTAGCTTTCAGCCCACAGAAGGGAGATAAACATCCATCCAATGATTGTGTAATTGAATGTAAACTTGTAAACACAAGTAACGCTGCAATGGGGAATTATAAGGTGCATAAGAATTTGTAATAAAATTCCAGTGAGGATTGTGACTATCTAAGGAAGATACAACATATAATATTTGAAAACACAATTTGATTGCCAAACATTTTTCAGGGGAACATTTTTTTGGGGGGGCATACTGGTTTAGAAATAAGTCCAAGTTTGTAGTTGAGGTTCAAACAATATTCAAAGTTTTGTTCTCGAGAATGATTCTTAACCTCTCTGTCTGCTCTTCTGAAAATGAGAAGTTCAACCTTACTGATCATCAGTGACTTTGTTAGCTATCTATTGTATGATTGAATAATTCTAACGAAATTATTTAGAGATTTGAGTATGTTGTTTATGATTTCTCCAGGACCCAACTGCTGATCTTTCTCTCTTTGCTCCCAATCTAATTGCTAATTATCCCCTCCATTTGAATAATACTATGGGAAACGGAAGCCATGAAATCTGCATTAGGAAATTTTGCTACTCATTGATAGCTCTTGCCAGAAGGGAGATTAAAGCTATTATATTCCTCAGACTAAAGAGATGGCATAATCCAACAAAAGGCATCCTCTTTGCTCAGAGTAAGATTCAATGTCAAAAAGATGTTTGGGATGAAGAATTGGTCCACGTTTTGAGCACTATGGACAGTAATTGTGTTGAATTTTATATAGAGAAACTTCTGTATGTAATGTACTTGTAGCTAAAATAACCTCAAAATATTAAAACAGATTTTTAAAAATTAGTTAAAATTGATATATATTTTTACTTTAAATGTCATTTTCCATCTAATTCCTATTTTCAAAAGCCCCTAGACTTCTGTTTTTCATTTGTCTTCTCCTTAAAAAGCCTTTACTGAGTGCCATTTATGTCTAATACATCTTGGGTAATATATATTTAATAAGATATATTTCCTTAAATGTAGCATTTGGAATGCTCTAGCCACAATTTGCCATTTATATCACACACATCTGGTGTTATTTTGACCTGGCAATTACATACACTTCCTTTTTTAATTTCTTGGGAAAAAATAATAATGAGTATGTTCAAATTAACTTTCAAGTTTTTCCCACTTGAGTGAACTGAGCAAGAACTCCTATAAGCATTTCCTTCTTAGAGCTCCATAAAACTTTCTCATTCATTTTTCATAGTCAAGAAATTTCCTTTTAAATGTCCAAAATCAAGTTCATTGATTAAATTCTAAGACTAGTTAAATACATCACTCTACAATGGGGCCAGATATATTTCTCTTTGAATATTATATGTCAGAAGACCTATCAGTTAACCCCAGCTCTACTGTACACAAATTTTGGGTCTTTTGTCAATTCATCCAATTACTATTAGCTTCTGTGTGTATTTTTACATGAAAATAATATTATTTGTTCTGCATACACCACAAAATTACTTTAAGAATCAAATGAAAAAATATATGAAAATGTTTTGAAATATAAAAAGAATTTTACAAATATGAGATACTGTTCTTGTTGATCTCTAAAGATTCATTTCATTAAAACTAAATATCTAAATGTCTAGAAATGAAGACGATCTTATATGAAACTTCCCCAAATGCAAACTTCAGAATTTATAAATCAAGAGAAAAATGTGTTCATTTTTTCAAATCAAGTACAATATTGTGACTCTGATTTACCTGATATGTACAGCACTAGTTATGATTGGCCAGAGCAACTCTGGCATAAAAAGGAAGCAAGAACAGAAAAAAAAGAGGAAACAGAGACTGTACTGTCATGGTGATGTTTAGGATTATTATATCACTGGAGGTAACCATGGAATTAAGTCTTGCCCATAAAATTTGTCATGGCTGTCAGAAACCTAGAAAGAATATGCACATGGCATGCTGAAATACCTTTGTAGTGTGCTCTTGGGATCCTTTTCCCCAGTGGAGGAAAGCTCACCTATGCTACTCCTTCTCCTCAAAGGAGTTCCATGATTCTTCATGAGGAAGTCTCATCACTGTAGGATGAATCATAAAGTAGTTGTGATGATATTGAATTACTTTTGTACCGCCGCTCTCTGTCTGTCTCTCTACTGCTTTTAAGCTACACCTCAATTACTTCTTATTAAGCAAAGACTTCATCCTGAACTAATTTTACTCGCATAATCCTGCTATCCCAGCACCCACTGATATGTTCACTTAACAAAAATTTACTTGGTACCCATGATGTTCCAAGTGCTTTTTAGGGGACTTATGATGATATAATACCTGATATTGGAAATAATTTATTGAGGTCACTGTGCACTTTGAATATTATTTCATTTCTCACTATGTGAAGGCACCTTGTTTTATTCTTTGCCATCTTCTTAACTTTTGAAGCACTAAATTTTATTTAAAGTCTCCATTTTACCGATAGCATTGATATCAGGAAGATCTACCAAGTTCCTCTACATGAACCTTGTGCCTTTTTGAGTTTGGCATGGAATCGTTGAAGATAGGTATGGAGGTGGAAGATGCAGGACCTAGTAGCTGCTACCTACCATGCTGCCTTTCTTCTTCATGTCTTGTTGTTGGCATGATTGAAGACAGATGCTTGAGGACCAGTATAGACTTTTTAGTGACTCATAGCCACTACACCTGACTCATAGATTTGACATCAGCACTAGCTTCTTCATCAGAGACAAACAGGAGCCTTCAGTGAATGAATAGAGTAGTTTTCTACCACAAAGAGATTTTGCCTTTGAATGCAGTGGAGACAAATTTTGAAAACATGGTATTAAAGTATTAAGTCTTCATTAAATCCAACTTACCTTTATAATAAATTATAGCCCCATGGAAGAACACTACCGTAAGAAGGAAATTATTATTCCAATTTCACAGGTATTTGCGTGAGCTGGAAGAGTATTGGTTGAATCTCAGTCAAGCCATGAGCATTACAGCAATTTCACTCTTTTATGCCTATGTATATACTGTTTTCTTTCCTAGAAGTACCGCTTCTCTTGTCTTGGAGAACCCAGCTTAGAGGTTACCCTCTGGGTGAAGTTTTTTCTGATCTTTCTAAGGCAGAGAATGATGCTCTCTCTTCTGTTTTTATATTACAGACTTTCACTGGAATACTGTTTATTTGTCTTAATGTTCATTTCAACTCAGTTCTAAACTCCTGAGAACAAAGACATCTTTATGTTTGTTTCCTTAGTGTCAGGCTAATAGCAGGGATTCGGTACTTGTTTGTGAAATAACCATTGTCATGGTCATATGAAGTAAGTGTCTAACATTAAATGGACAAGGGACAGGAACTTGTAACTGTTTGTCCATGTCCCCAGTAACTGCCCCAGCTGTGAAGAGGAGAGAGTAACCAACATTGTTTATACCATTATGTTGATAATATCAATGCTGGATAAAATGGATGTCAAGAGTAGCCTTAAAATGAAAAGATATCCATTCATTCATGTGGGCATTCAGTAAACATTTACTGATTAATCACTACATGCCATAAAAGGCAAGATAAATGACAGAGTTCCTGATCTCAAGGAGACAAGAAAATAAATCATTAGGATATAGGGTACTAAGTGTTGAGCACTGGGTCTCTTCCAGACCAGGTAAGTCAGGAGGAATTCTCTGAGAGGCTATGCCCTGTGTCCTTGAAAGATCAATAGGCTTTCAGTGTGAAGAAAGTACAGATAGCACCCTAAGTAAATGGAAAAGCCATATGAATGCTCAGTGTTAGAACATTCTTCTATGGTCCCGGAAGTAGTTTGAAATAGTTGGATTTGATATAGCTGTCTTTTCTCCCGAGTAGTAAAGACAGAAGAGGGAAGAGTTTTACCTGGTTACAAGCTAGTGAGGGGAAAGCATAAATGCATGTAAATGAGTCTCATGCCTTTAAAGGCACTAATTTAGTGGATTCTAACTGCATACTCCAGCTAGGTTCTTATTGGGCAGTTTTGCCCAAATCATAGAGTCTGGGATAGGCAGTCAAATTGTATATACCTTGGGGATTTTTCTTTTAAGATTTTAGGACAATTATACTAATCTTATTTATTAATACTTTTAAAAGTTAATTACATTAAAAATCCACAAGGCAGATAGATTAAACATTTTTATATAGATTTTAAAAATTAATATTTTAAAACTTTCTTTAAGTCTAGAAAAAAGACAATGGATTTTAACATGTCAGTATTGCCAGTTTGGAGAAAAACACATTTTGGTAAAACAGATTATATATTATAGTTCTTGAGTACTTTATATTGACCAGAAGTGGCTATAGTCTAATAGAGTTTTATCTTCATGGGTGAGTGATTTGATTTAGAACAAAATTAAAGTGTCCATAAGAAACTTCAATAGTAATTTCCTGGACTGAACTTAATCTAAATTCAACTTTGTATGAGAAATGCTGCATTTCTGCTAACTCTAATTCCAATCTTTGTCTTTGAATTCCTAAATCAGCATTACCTACCTCAAGAGTACAGCTGTCACTTTACTAAACCCATGTATAGGAGACCTACTTATTTATCTGAGAAAATCATGGAACACAGGACTAGTCTTATTTCTAAAACAATAACCACAGAGAAGATACAGAATTTCCAAGGGATATTATAATTGTTCAAAAGGCAGAAAGAGTTATAAATCAGTTCCAGTGGTAGAACAAACCTCTACATTATACATAAAAATAGAATCATTTGCAATCTGTACCAGTACTTTCAAAAGTCTCAAAACTATGTAAAATTTTAATGGATAATGAAAGCAAAGAAAATTATGTACATTTATTTACATCAAGTGAATTCAAACATTTAAGAATCTCCCAGAGCAAAACTCTATACTAGGTTTCCAGTGGTATACAGAGATGAGCCCAACACAGCCTTAGTGCTCAAAGGCCCTTCTGTTTGTAAGAGCTGATGATATCTCCCTCCCTGAATGTCTCTTCATTATAAATATAAAGTATTTATCCACTGAACAAGCTCTTTCCCACCCTCATGTCAAAATGTAAACAATTTAAGGTCTTTTGAAAAGACAAAAAGTAAGTAACTGAATGAACTAGAATTAAGATATGCTGTCTAGTTTCTGAAGGTCATTTAGGATGTCTTCCAGGAAATTTCTTAACAGGCAAAAAAAAAAAACAAAAAGGAAAACAAAACAAAAAACAAACAAAAACAAGCAAAAAGCAATGACAACAACAAAAAACCCCCCACAGAGTTAACAGGACCAACAGGGTTAACAGGACTGTGGGTACATAAAGGTTGTCCGAAATAAAAGGGAAAGTAATTTCTTTGTAAATGAGCAACAAATCTGCAATATGCAATGCTGGGATGCAGGTGAGTGAAGTATACAAAAAAGGAGAATTTTTTACATTTCTAACTGAAGATTTCTAACTGAAAGTCCTACATTGATAAATATATGAGAAAATGTTTTGCAGGAAAAAATACCACACATGTCTAGGTTTCAAGTTATTTCCAAAGTATTAATTCTTACCACCCAATTGAGATCAGTGGGCATCATTTCTGGTATTGGTGAAGAAAGGTGCCAATTGCCTGGGGCTATGCAGCTTGACCAGGACTGAAATAGGATTCCTGGCTCTCTGGATTTCTGATATCCAATTCTGCAGACTTCAGCCTTCCATTAGATACTCTGCAAGTTAAATAGTTCTCATATTAGTTTATGCCAACTGCTTAAATGTCCTGTCAACTCTTCAAGTGTTATAAGTGTCTAGTGCCTAGGGATCTAATATGTCCTCCAGGGCTAGTACCTACTATTGTTTGAACTTAGGTGGTAGTAAGAGCACTAAAACTCTCACTTCTATGAATATTGCATATTACAGCACTAGAGTTTATGTCTTATTGAAAGAACACTTAGTTGCATATAGGCTGAGGACTCCCAAATATATCTGTAGATAAGAAATTAAATTTTCAGTGTTGATGAAGTAAATCAGTATTTACACAATAACAACACAATTTGTTGAAATAAAAACCAAAAGAAAAAGGCAAACAGCTGGAAGGAGGTAGACATATGTGCATATGTGTACTTCTGTTGGAGTAGAATTTGTTCTACGTCATGCCACATAACCAGTTTACTTTCCATGAAATTGAATGATTGTTTGGTATTCAGTACACACAGCATAGAGAAGTGCCCATATTGAGATTTTGTGAAATTAAGGAAAAAAAATTTATTCTTAGAAATATGTTTCTTGTTGGCATGACTGAAAAATCTGGAAGTTAGTAGAAGATTGAAAATTGAACACAGGAAAATAATGTGAAGAATGTAGAGGGATGGCAGGAAGAAAGAGAGAAAAGGGAAAGATGAGGTGGCGAGGGGATGTGTGTGATGATAAGAGTACTGTTCACTCAACAGCTATTTATCAAGAAAGTACTATTCCTGGGAACTGTTTTAGATGCTGGACAAAATATTACATATCTGACATTCTAGTGAATGGAGAAAGAAAATAAATAGGCATAAATTGTATTCTGTGGCAGGAGAGGATAAACACTATGGCTATATTGACATTTTGAATAAGATTGGCTTAACATTTTAAATAATTAGATAAAATTAAAGTTTTGAAGATGGCTTAAAATAGAAATTGTTTGCCCATGATCAGATATCTATACAGCAGTACATAGTTCATAATAAAAAGGATTTCCACTAGGTGTTCTTTAAAGCATCATGCCCTAGGTCCCAAGAAACAATCTAAAATAGTAATTTATAATAAAATTGCTATCAAGGTAACTCACGGACTTTATAGAGGGATATTTCTTTGCATAATCTTTGAAGTAGTAACTGTGGCCTTTCCCTCTCATCTCCAAATCCTCATGTTCAAAGCCTTTTTACTTTGGATCTTACTAGAAGGGTTTGACAGCTTTATATTCCCTCCATCCAGCCCTGTAGCTCTGTAATAGTTGATTAAAGAATGAACACGTAAAGGTAATGAAATGACACCACAAAGGGAACCTCACCAAGGGAAGATGACATACAATTCAGCAGACCGTTAAATTGTCTTTCTTGATTTGTTCCAATAATATACATACAATCTCAGTGCTACATGTTCTATATTGCTAATATGTATCTGAAGCTCAGTCAAATTTACTTTATCTCTTTTTTTGATATTCAACTTTGGGTGGGGTGCAGTGGCTCATGCCTGTAATCCTAGCACTCTGGTAGGCCAAGGCAGGAGGATTGCTTGAGCTCAGGAGTTCAAAACCAGCCTGAAAAAGAGTGAGATACAGTCTCTACTAAAAAATAGAAAAATTATCCGGATGTGGTAGCATACACCTGTAATCCCAGCTACTCAGGAGGTTGAGGCAGGAGAATGGCTTGAGCCCAGGAGTTTGAGGTTGCTGTGAGCTAGGCTGATGCCATGTCACTCTAGCCCAGGTGACAGAGACTCCATCTCAAAAAAAAAAAAAAAGAAAAATTAAATTAAATAAATAATAATAATATTCAACTTTGTTTAAAATTCTCTTGAAGCTAAATAATGTACCTAGCAGAATTTTTGGCATGATCACATCCTTTTATACTGTAAACCAAAACTTCTTCCAAATTTACATAGCATTTTACATCTCTAATATTCGGATTGGCAGAAGAAACTGTTGCACATTCATTCATTCATTCAATCATTCATTCAGTCATATAACAACACATGTTGAGGCTTTATACTAGCAAGGCACTGTGCTAAGTTCTAGGGATCTTGAGATAAAAGACCCATTCTTTCTAAATACAGAAGGAAGATAGGCAAGTGTGCAATTATAACATGTTACTAAGTGCCATTATAGAAATATGCATAGAACGAAGAGAGGATGGTGCTTAACTGACTCAGTATGGGGCGTTGGGCAAGAATTCCTAGAAAAGAAGACCTTTGTCTTAAGTCTTGAGGAATAAGTCATATGTAAGCAGCAAGGAGGTGGGAAAAGAGAAGAACATTCTAGGCAGCCTTCCTGGTTCCCAAAGGAGTTGAAGATGTTTGGCAGGAACCCAGACCCTGGGCGCCAGGTCAGTCATATTGTTATTTCTGAGTGATAAACTCCACCTTTTTGCTTTCAAATCCAGAATCACCTGTTAATCAGTGTATTCCTGTGGCATCAGAAGTACAGAAGTGGCAATTGGGGTATAGTTCATGCAGGGGGCAAAAATGAGTTTTCCAGAAAGAGGGCTGGGTTATGGGCTTCCAGGGAGCCAAGCCAGCAACTGTTGCTGACAGTATCAGCTTTTTGATATATTCCCCTTGTGCAGCTTGGTGGGGAAGGTCTTGTGGTTTACAAGGCCGTCTAACTAGTATTCCTATGTGGGCTAAGACTAGGTGAAAAACCAGATGTGTCAGATCAGCTCTCCGTTACGCAAAGACATCTGAGGCCCCAGAGTCCACTATTACCTCCATGTAGGAAGACAACCCCACGATCTGCCCTTCTGTTAGAATGCAGGGCATCCTCTTACCATTACTCCTTCCATGCTGGAAATCTCCAGTACTGGCACGAGTGCAAGGTGGGATGGATACTCATCCTGAGGAGGCAGGTGATTCTTTGGGGTGGATGCTATGTCTCCAAATTCTGAGAACCTGTGGAAAAAGTGGATTACCATGATATAAGCCCAGCTCTTAGAGGGGCAGCAGGTGGTCTCAGGCAATATTACTTAGTGCCCAAAGTCCCTGTGCGACCCACTGAACTTCTTAGTACCTTTGCAGCTCATTACTAGAGTGAGGAATTCATTATGAATTTCTTGCATGCCCCACACACCATACAGAGCCAGAGTGCTGTTTCAGGCTTGTCACTTACTCAAATCCCACTCTACTGCTATGTTGTTTCCCTGCACCATATTGTAAGTGGCCACTTACACTTGCAAAGTTTCTCCGGTAACACAGGACGTGTGATGACAGACAAGCTCCCCCCTCTCAGGGTGGCGTGGAGGGGATAAGGAAGGAGTGCGTTTTTTTCTTCTGGAGTCCCATACTGTATGTACAGATGATTCCATTTAAAGAGAAAGGGAAGGCAAGTGCACTCGCTTCTGTCTCTTACCTTGCTACCTCCTTTCTATTGTCTTTTAAAGAAACAGGGGAGCTTTCCTCTTCCTCTTTCTGTCTAGCTGGGCCTTTGCTTAGATAAAAGTCCAGGACCAAGTCCTCCAGGTCTACCTTGTTATATGAAATGAAGAGCTTTGAAATTTAGAAATCTCTTTTCTAATTCTACAAAGCATGGGTCTTTTAAAGACTATTGTCTTGCTACATTTGGTGGTAACTGTCCCATGGGTACTTGTTGGCACTTTCCCTGGAGAAATGCACATCACGGCTCCCTGTTGCAGCTAGAAGGTAACAAGGGAATAGGATATACAGGGAGAACTACAAATTAGTTTAATATTCGTGAAATATTATCCCTGTATCACTGGGAAAAAAAGAGGCCCAAAATATTTGAATGTATGGTAATTGAACAGGTAAATGAAAAGAAGCCTAGACATGTAGGTTTATAGCTATCCCCAAGCTTGATTGGTCAGATAGTCTGATGAGATCTTGAGCAACTTTATTTCAGTGGTGTGGGGAAAAAACCAAGTATCACAAAGCTTTGGAAATTAATTATCTGTAGGTAAGGAAAGGGCTCTCTTCAAGGTGTGTATAAGTAAGCACCCTGTCAGTGCAGGTGTGAAAGTTAGGCAGGAGAAAGCAGGCTGGGAAGAAGGTGCATAAGTTCAGCTGGGTTCAGGGAAAGCACCAATCTAACCTCAACAAAGAGAAACAGCTGGGTAAGTCATGTGCTTTCTGACAGAAAAAAGATAAGCCTTCTTAGGTATAAACAAAGGAATCATCTGAAATAAACAAAGAAAACAACTCCACATATTAGACCACACTGAACTATCTGAATAATTTTCACTACTCCGCTACCTGGAGTTTCCTTCAAATGCTTAGTAGTTTCTTCCTATGTCTGCAATAGTTTGGGACTATTTGAGTTCGATGAGGAGTCAAGGAGTCAAAGGCACACCGTTCTAGGTCAGGTGCATGTGGAACACTGGGAGGCCCTGGGAAAATGGAGTATAATGAGGAAAAGAGAATACTGCTATTGCCAAAATTAATAATTTTTTTCTGTAATAGTGAGGACTTTTGAAATCAAAGGTACTGAATTCATTATAATGCCGCATAGCTTGAGGAGCTCAGAACATACATCGATAGAGTGTTTGCAATGATCTTAATTCATGTTGTAAAATAACAATTAAAGGAAAATAAACATTTTAAAGTATGGAAGCTATTTTGTTCAAACAATACAGGAGAGATGCAAGCAAAGTAAAAGACATACAAAGGATTTCTTATAAACACTTCTACTGCTAGAATGACTGTGTGTTCTATACAACTTTCACATATATTTACTTGTAATAAACCTGTAGGGTCTTGGTGCTACCTTCAGATTTCTTCAAACTGGGAAAACTGGGAGGAAGTTTGCCTCTCAGTCCTCCCTCCTTCCTTAAGCATGGAGGTTTTTCTTTTTTGAAGGGGAGAATACTCTACTTGTCCCTTTGCTCCTACTTCTGATTGAGGTATTTTTCCTTACCCTAAACCACCCTGACCAGCAAGAATCAGACATCCAGGGAGTTCCCCAGGCTAAGCCCAGAGGAATGAGGCAACAGGGCCGGGGTCACCCAACTATTGTCTTGAAGTTGGAAAAGGAAATTGGGGATTTGGGATGTGTGGGACCAAACACAGGTAATAATATCCCAACACATTATTCTGCCGTGCTATGGTTTGGGCAGTGTTTATACACAACAGGGAAGACACGGATGAGAAAGGCCTTAAATAAAAGATACTCCATAAGAGATTGAAGAAGAAGAGAATAAAATGATATCATAGGATAGACAATGATTGCAATTATTTCCCTCCCCTTTCACTTTTTGCTATGCCATGCCTGGTGTAGGCATGGTAGGTTGTGTAATTGGGGCTGACATCGCTTGTCCTTTGTACCATCATGTGCATGCACAGTATGCCAAATTAGGTCTACACATGTTGCCAAGAAAAATGAGAAAAGAAATATCTTAGAAAACACAGCGATACATGCTTTTTTTGGTTTGTTTTTGCTATTTTTTTTTTTTTGCCTTTTTTTTTTTTTGGTGAATGGAGTCATTTGGATCTGCCCACACTTTGGCATGTTAGCTTATTTTTGGTGCCACATGAGTCAGTGAAGATGAGAATAATAATTTGAGTGGATATGATAATGTGTTATAATACATTGCCTTGGAAGCAAGGTGGCTGTCTATGTATGAGAGTACACCATTATGACAGAACAACACGGACATTTATGGCCTCCAGAAGGAATTTGTACGTCTGGATTGATGAAGTGAGAGGAAATCTCTTTTAGGTTTCTGTTCCAAGTACTATACGGGGTAGAGAAAGAGGACAGAGGGGAGAGGGGAGAGGAGAAGAGAGGACAGAGGAGGGAGAAAGAGAGTAAGGAGAAGGGCCTAACAGTGCTATTGTAGAGGGAGTGTGATGAGAATCAGGGCTGGAGATCATCAGCCTCTGCGCCAGCAGTCTGTGTGAGGGGAGATTCCAGCCTTGGCCATCTAACAGCTGAGCTCCCTGCCAGCAGCCAGAGTCAACAGTGTAATGTGCGATAAAAGATCCAGAAAGGCTGAGGACCAAGCAGGAGGATGCAGAGGGCTGAGAGCTTTAAAAGACGTGGAAAATACTGACAATCTGAAAACTGAGAAAGATCATAAATCTGAATAGAAAAATATCAGGAAAAGATCCAAGCCAAAGAGGCAACCCACCTCATCATAAAACTTAAAAGGAGGTGATAGAATAAAGATGTCTATAAGTTAGAAAGGAAAACAATTCTTTAAAAAGTGAAAAAAAAAAATCTTTACCTCCAGAAGGCAGAGAAACGGGTTTCATTTTTGATTTTTTTTTTAATCTTTTTCTCTCTCCCTGTGCATATTTTCCTCTGTCAGCATCTGGCCTCACATAAAACCGCTGCTCACATGAAACTTTTGGGTTGTAAATCTTCCTACTGAAGACCCTGCCGCTCGCTGTTCAGATCCAGGTAGCATGGATGCTAATCTAGTACAAGATCACCAAAAACAAAGTAACACCACACTGAGTCAGTCACATGATTGCCCTGGTTACCTGGAGATGCCTTTCTGCAGGCTTTCTGAGAGGTTTTCTGAATATTCACAAGTACCTTCCCCTCAGTTTGATTTAATACTGAGAAGTAGGTGGAAAAACCACCTTTGGGAACTGGTACGTCTTTATCTTCAGATTTTCGTACCTTCAAAAATGTCTCTGCTGTATTTTCCAGTGAACAATCACAATTGTAACCTACCAGTGTCAGCCCCACCATAATGGATGAAGCCAGCCATCCATTGCTCTGCACATGCTGAGGATTTAAACCCTGAGCAGCAGATGGAGTTCTGGATGCTTCCAGAATCCTCTGTGTCTCCACAGCTCCTGCTTCCAGCCTTGGCTTCCTGCGCCCTTCCTCTTCTTGGATTTTTACCCTGGATTTTTATTTTTCTGTATCTTAGTTTGGAATACATGATCATATTACTATATTCTTGGGCTTCCTGGTCAGATCTTGGTACTTCATACTCTTGGAGTTTCTAACAACTTTGGATTAAAGATATTTCCACTGCTGGTCATGCCAGATGGAACCTGCAGCTTTGCCAGAGAAGAGGGATTAAGAAAGATTTAAACCAAGTAGTTCCAATTTCCCTAAACACATCTACTTTTGATAAGAGCACCTGAGAGGCTAATGAAAAAAACTAGGATAAATGAAATATATTTTATTCAATAATGATGATAGAATTTTATTGTCCTGGTAACTAAAATACTTCTTGTAATGCCTTCCTAATAATGAAATATGTATTCTTTCCTCTTCTCTGGCAAGAGAGACATGTTAGAACAAATGTAAGTAGCTGTCATTTCCTTTTCTAGAGCAGTAAGTTTAGATATCTTGAAGTTTATTGGAGATTTTACCTAGGAAAGCAAATTATTTTAGATCCATTGAAAATATCCTCTTTCAGAGACGGTCGATGGGAAGGCTACCAGAATTATTGAAGGTCACTTTTTTTAGAAGGGATTGAAGGTGGATGGATGTCATTAGATCCTAAGTGTTTTGTGGATTTAAAAGAGGTGAGAGGGAATAGGGAGATGTTGATCAAAAGGTAGACAGTTTCAGTTAGACAAAAGGGATAAGCTCTGAAGATCTATTGTACAGCCTGGTGACAATAGTTAATAATAATGTAATATGCACTTGAAAATTGCTAAAAGAATAGATCTTAAATGTTCTCACTACACAAAAATGATGAGCATGAGAGGGGATGAATACATTAATTAGCTTGATTTAATCATTGCATAATGTATACATCTACTAGAACACTACATCACATACCATAAATATATACAATTTTTAATTAAACCTTAACACAGCTGAAAACATTTGTCATAGGTAGAGTCCAAAGAAGAAAGGAAGGATGATGGTTTTAAGGTTCCTGAGATGGAGAATACTAAAAGTGCCCTAAAGAGTACTCCTGAAGTCATCCGGTATCCATGAGAGAGACTGTGTATAGGAACCAAAAAAAATGCAAGCTAAAGTTTGCAGACTTAGAAACCAGAGCATTGGCAAAAGGAGATGAGTTTGTTCCTGATGGGAGAGGCCTGTGCAGTCCATCAGCGGGACCAGGTTTTGTGGCAAGAGCATGTAGCACTGAGTAGCAATGATAAATGGGTCAGACTCCCTTTTGTAGCTCCACTTGGTCATGAAAGCAAGATTGACCCTGCATCATTCTGACCGAAAGCCTTCAAAATACTTCTTTCCTAACTTTTTAAATAAAATATTTCAAATATGTACAGAAGATTGATATAATGAACACCTGTGTACCTACTGACCAGATTTATCAAATTGTAACATTTGCAACTTGTTGATGCAATATTCTTTAAATAAATCATTACTGATGTTTCAAACTCCCTCTGTTACCACCCATTCCTTTCTCTTTTCCCCATGTTTGTCATTCCCACCCATGTTTTCACATTTTTACTGTGCATGTGTGTGTCTTTATCAATAATATATATTATTTTAATATTTAAAAATATGTGTATTTTGCTGGAAACACCACATTTATCTATGCATGCATCATTCCTCAATACCTTGTTTTTGCTTACCTTTGTTTTCGAGGTTTATTCATATTAATATATGTACAATTCTCATAATTGTTCAACATTCCATTTGTGATAAAGAGTCTGACTTCATTTTCAGTGTTTCACTGCAGACAGTTTTCAAGTTCCACCACTCTCCCTTACCCTTCTGCTCCCCATTGGGGCAAGCTGATAAGAAAGCCCAGTGCTCCCTTCTTTGGCACAAAAAATCCCAGTCTTTTTGTGTGCATGGGAATGCTCATTCCCCAAGTAGATTAAGGGTTGACCCTTGTAGTTAGGAGTTAACCACCAGAGAAACCCCAATCTCCTTCCCCTACACTCTCAAAAATCCATTTTTTAACTATCTTAGGAGCCTTCCCTGCTCTCCCCAGAAACCATCATTATGTAAGTAATAAACTTTTCATACACTTTTGGTGTGTGTGGCAACGTAAGTCTAGACATTGGATCCAAATTTGGTGTGGGGAAGTCCATCCTGCTCCTGTGAGATGATTACAACATTATCTTATAAATATATCACAATTTTTTGCATCAATTTTCTGTCTGATGAACAATTAATTTTTCCCAAAGTTTATATTTATAAACCGAAATGCAACGATGAATGCTCTTGTGCATGTCACCTTATGGTATCCTGCCAGATTTTCCCCAGGGTTTATCCCCAGGAGTGGGATCACATCTTCACATTTAGTAGATGCTGACTTTCCTAGAGAGTATCAATTGCTCTTCAAAGTGGTTGTGCCAATTTAAACTCTCCTCAGCATTTATAAACACTCCTATTGTTTCGCTTCTTTGTCACACTTTTAAAATTTTTACTAGATCTGATGGGTGTGAAAGATACTTTATTGTGACTTTAACTTATATTTTCCTTTTAATGTTGAATATCTTTCATTAGATGTTAGGCTTCAGGTTTCTCCTTCTGTTAAGTGCCTATTTAAACACTTTGTCTATTTTTCTATTGACTTTGTTTGGATCCTGATTCAAACTGAAAACTTAAAAACGATTTTTATGAAGAAATCAAGGCAATTTGAACCCTGACTATATATTTAAAAATATTAAGGAATTATTGTTAATTGTTTAAGTGTGATAATGGTATTGGGCATTATGTTTTTAATAAGATTCCTTACCTTTTAAACATACATACTGAAATATTTATAGATGAAATACTGTGATTCTCAGTTTAGGGATGGAAGGTAATATGAAGTGTAGATAAAACATGATCAGGAATGGATTGTGATTGTTGAAGATAGATGGTTGGTATATGGGAGTCATTATGCTATTTTCTCTACTTTTTAAAAGTTGTTTAGAATTTCTTATAATAAAAAGTTAAAATAAGATTGAGCAATAAAAAAGAGAAAGGGCACAAATAAAATTAGGAATAGTAAAGGGGACATAAAGACAAATACACTGAAGATTAAAAGTTAATATTATGACTGTTACCTTAATATATTTGAAAATTTAGATGGAGATGATAATCTTATCCAAACATACATATTTCTGAGATCGATTTAGGAAGAAATAAAGAATTTTACAAAATAATCATTAAAGAATAAATAGGAACTCAAAAGACTTCCTGTCGTCTTCCAAGAAGAAACTTCATACATTAATTTTACCAAGCATCCAAGACATTAATAATCTTCCTCTTATATAAACTATCTCAGTGAATGAACAGAGGAAAAGCTTTCAGATTAATTTTATAAGGTTTGTATAATATAATCTTAATACCAAGCCAAGACCATAATAGTTCAAGTAAAGAAAATTTTAAGCCAATCTCACTTTTATATAAAATTCGATATTAAAAAAATATATATATCTCACAAATAAGGAGGGCTCATCTGAGGGAGTCTTGGAAGTTTTACTATTTAAAAGTCTATTAATGTAATATACCCATTTACAAATTAAAGGATAAATCATTCATATAATTTTTCAATTGATTTAGAAAAAAGCATTTGATAAAATTTCTCATTCATGATTTTAAAAAATGTCCACCATCTTTGAGTCTATTATGTTGTACTTGAGGTCTGCCTCAAATCAATACTACAGGTAAGCTCAGCAATTTTTCTGGCATATCAATCTACAAAAATTAACAGCGTTCCTCTATATCAGCAATAACTAGACAATGTAATAGAGCAAAGATCATATTCTCAATAGGAAGAAACATCTCTCCATGTATCTCTCTATGCCCACACATGCATGCACAAACACAACATACACATAATTTAATATAAATGGGAGCTATTCTACATACAGTTATTTATTTATTTTTGCTGATCAACATATCATGGAGCTCTTTACATGTTAGTAAATGTAAATATAATCATCCATTCTAATGATCACATCAAATTATATTGTAAAGCTATCCAATAACCAAAGTTATATTAGTTGATATTTAGATTATTCCCAGGTTTATCAATATTATAAACAACACTGTGTTGAATATCCCCATATAATAAACTTTTTGGATTTGTCAGAAATCTCTTTAGAGTAAATACATGGACTCATCTTGAACCATTTAACTAACTATCTCAGGACACAATTATGGCCACATTTTTAAATTTTTCAAATTAATCACTGTGAGTCCTGCCACTTTATTGGAAAGAAATCTATTGCATCTATTTTGAGTACTTTCCCTCCTTTCTTTACATTTCTGAGAACCCAGAGATTTGCTCAGTTTTGCTTTCTACATGCTAGGCTGAGAGATAATTGAAAAATCTGATATGGCAACTACCACCTTTGTATCATTAGCTACCTCTCTGGGCATTTAAGACTGGCCCTGCCCATTTCTTGCTAAGGTTCTCTTTCTCCATGTACCTAGTCACCGGTCTTCTTTTAGTTTTTAGTACAAACTGTGAGCTCTCCTGCCACAGAGCATTTGCTTTTCCCTCTGTCTGAGTTGTTTTCCACCTCCCTCTCCTGATCTCTTTACTTGGTTAACTCCTAGTTATTCTTCACACCTTAGCCTTAAGTACACCCTTCTAAGGGAAGATTTTACACTCATTCCCTGGCTTTATTACCCTTAGACACAAACAAAAAGGGCCCCTGCCCTAGCCTCATACTTGAGAGGACCCTTTATATCAAACACACACACACATTTTTATTAAATAACCAGGCACCTCTGTCACTTGTGATCTTATTCTGCATTCAGCATTAGTACAACACCACCTATAATCATAAATATCAGGCCTGATTAACTAATATCAACCAGGACCCAGGAAACGCTCCTTAAAATATCTTGTCCTATGTTCCTGAAATAAAAAGTTTCACTCATATTGTGAAAGTTTATGTGTTACGCGGCTCCTTACATTGAAGATGGAAATAGCTAGGAAATGTGGCGAATTTTAGCCATGAAAATGCTTAGGAAAGTAAAAAGTCAAATTAATTAGCTTGTCAAGTCCTTCCTCTCAGATTTCGTGAAAACAATAGAGTCTTATGTAAGTATCATTTCCCGGTAGTGTACGGCATCCATTTTTTTTGTTTCTCTTTATGTTCCAATTTATGGTTTGGAAATACTTATAAATTAGCACTATATTTGCAAATCGTAGCTGAAGAACATTTTGCAATGTTAAACAGTTCATATTATTCCATTTTGCATAAATGTAGATCTGGATACACAAAAAGTGCAATACAAATGTTTTTATGTCAGTAATTAGAAGGATATTTAATATTGGAATTGCAAGTTTTTAATTTTAGAAGTTAATATAATTTAATTAATTTAAAATTAAAATATTTTTAAATTTATTTAAATATTTTTATTTAAATATTTGATAGGTAATCATTTTATAATATAATAATATTTGCCTTTTAATTTTAATGATAATTTGAATATTTCAGAAGAAAAATACTATTTGGAAAACATATAATGAAAAAGAATTTTAATTTTTCAATGTAATTTTACTTTAATGAAAATATATTCAATTAGATCATGATTGCCAATAGAAAAAATTGTGTGAAAATTCTTTTTTTTTAATTTCAACATATTATAGGGGTACAGATGGTTAGGTTACATATGTTGCCTTTACCTCCCCTTCCCCCCAAGTCCCAGTTTCAAGCGTGTCTATCTCTTGAATGGTGCGCATTGCACTCTTTGTGTATGCATATACCCGTCCCCTCCTCCCCCTCCCTTCTGCCCAACATCCAATAGATGTAATTCTTATATGTACACTTATGTGTTGATCAGTTAATACCAATTTGATGGTGACTACATGAGATGCTTGTTTTTCCATTCTTCGGATGATTCAACAACATAATCAGTGGGTTTAGTGAAAAGAAGATAAGAAAATGAATGTTATAAAATAAATATGTAATAATTTAGAAATATGTATGCTGTTGTCTTATTAGTCATTCAAACATCATAGGCCTATCAACAGAACGTCTAAACGCATGCAATAACAACTTCAGTCATCTTGATATTTTGCCCTCTTTCAGTTATATAAAAATCAAAAATTTAACATACAATTTTCAATTTTATATATTTGTCCATGTATAGGAACAGAAATTTTCCATTTAATAGTTTGCTTGATTTAATAACTATTGATACCTGTGGTACCTGGATCTGGGTTTTGTAGTTTTTTCCCGAGTCTTGCAAATGTTAGGAGCAGGCCTGACCCTGTGAAGGTCAGGCTTTTTGTAAAAGGCAACTGTTAAGTTGTTCCTTCAAAATATTCATTCTGTTTTAAATTATTCATCTGTTAGAATGTGATTTTGGCTGAATCCTCTACTAGACTCTAAGCTCCATGAGAGCAGGGACTGTTTCTGTTGTTACATCAATTCTCCAGAACCTGGCTGGCTCAGAGCAGGCACTTACCAGATAATTAGGGAGGGAAGAACTGATGAATGTTCACCTACTCTTGTGGTGCGATGCTTATTAACCTAGATCCCTGCTGGCACCACAGTGGTGTTCCATCCCAGTGCTCCAGGACCATTGCTCTTACTTTAGACACATATACTTGGGTATCCCTCCCACAGCAAGATTACAAGGCTAAGGTGATTGGATTGGAAACGGATTCGAGCTTTAGGACTATGTGGCATTAAAACAATTTCTTCTCCCAGAACCCTCAGCTCTTGTGTTGAGCCCAAATCATTAACCTAGAGTCTCCTTCTTGGCAGCAGAACTTATTAAGGGCTATTTGACCTACCCCAGCAGGTTTCCTAACTTTGACAATCACAGTAGTTTTGTGGTAGACATTCCTTATGTTTACCAATGTCCAATTCTCTATTTCCGAGTAGTTGGAGAATTAAACTCTTCTAATTCCTTGATGTTAGATACAGCCATGTAACGCCATGGCTTGTTGTGGTTAATGAAATGTGAGCAAAAGTGACATGTATCACTTTAGGGCCAACGCTCTCAATTGCTGATGTTTAATTCTCCAGCCCTTTCTTCTCTTGCTGAGAGGATTGTAGAAGCTTGTAGTGGCATGGTTCCACCTTAAGATGGTAGAGCATTTGTAAATAAATTTTCAATCTTAAAGCACAATTCATTCTTAGTTTTCAAACTAGTAAAATATTTATTATACTTCAGAATATGAAACAGCTTGCATAAGGAATATTTAAAATATACATTAGTAGAGGATGGGTTATTTATAAATTCGGAATAAGTCATAAGGTAAAACCAAATATGTTAATTGAAGAAAAAGACTGAGTAACTCTTAAAATATAGATCAGGCAGAAGTCTATAAAATTTTTCAAACACTTAACATACACATACATATACATATACAAAATTTGGTAGTTTTAATACCTAGGATGACATATGCACAATGTTTTTATAATTAGTAAGTAGTTGTATTAGTTGCTAAGGCTGTTGCAACCAAGTATCACAGACTGGATGCCTTAAATCACAGAAATTTATTGTGTCGCAGCTATGGAGGCTAGAAGTCTAAAATCAAAATGTTGGTTCCTCCTGAGGGGAGAATCTGTTCCAGGCCTTTTTCATTGGTTTATATTACACATGGTCCTCTTCTCCCTGTGTCTCTTCACATCATCCTCTCTCTATGAGTGTCTCTATGTTCAAATTTTCTCTTTTATGAAAATACCAGTCATATTGGATTAGGGTCCACTCTGATCTCATTTTAACTTGATCACCTCCATAAAGACCCTATGTCTAAATAAGATTACATTCTAAAGTATTGGAGTTAGAATTTGAGCATATATATTTTGGGGGAACACAAATCATCTAATAACAACAGTTCTTTGCATGTATTCACTTATTGAATCAATAATTTATTAAGAGCCTACTGTGCTCTAGGTACCAAGTCAGGTGCTGGGGATACCATGGTGAAAATACACAAATGTGGTGTTTGACACCATGCAGCATGTGGTCCAGTAGGAGAGACAAACATTAATTAGAAAATGCCACAAACAAATCTAAAATTCTTATCAAAAGTACTGTGATGGAGAGAAGAGACTAAAGTAGGGAAATTTTATATAATCAGAAAATTCAGGGGAGGTTTGAGAAACCTCCTTGAGAAAGTGGATTGAATTGAAATCTGAAGGATACCCATGTGTGAGTTTTTTCCAGATTAAATGAGTAGCATGTGTAAATACTTTGTGATGGTTTGGAACATAGTTGAGTATAAAAGAATAAATCTAAGCCAGTGTGTGTCGAGAAAAATGAAGATAATGATGGTGAGAGATAATGCTAAAGATGGGGAGGAGGGCAGGCAGACCACATGAATCCTTGCATGTCACTTTATTCTAATAAAGGAACTTAAACATAATTAGCTGTCCTTTAAAAAGATTTCTCTGACTTCAATGGAGACACGTATAAAGCATGCAAGAAGATCTAGGACAAGGTCAAGATATTAACCCAGGTGGCAATCATTCTGGCCAGGGCAAGATTGAAGGCAGTAGAGGTGGACAGAAGGAAATATTTAAGAAATAAAATTGGTATGACTTGATATTAGATTGGAAAGAAAGATAAGATAGTATAGATAGATGGTGGTGCCATTCTCTGAGCTAGGAAACACTGATTTAATTTGGGAGAAAATATCATAAATTCAATTTTGGATTTGCTATTATGAGGTAATTTTGATAATCTGAGAGAAGGTGTCAAGTAGACAACTGGATATGTGGCTCCAGATTTCAGAGAGCATATCTTCAGAGTGCAAAGAGAATAGCCTAGGACTGAAATTTGAGGAACTTCAAATTTTAACGATCTGTTATAATAAACCACAGGAGAAATAGTAGCACAGTAGAAGGAAAAAAACAGTTGATTTTTTCAAGAAAATAAAGGGAAGAAAGTGCTTCAAGTAGGAGTGTGTGGTTAAGAGCATTAATGCTGTTGAGACTTGTCCAAGAATACAGACTCCACAAGGGCAGGGATCTTTGTTTTTTTCTCTGATATGTCCCAAATACACAATCCTAGGATCTAATAGGTGCTCAGTAAATAATCCTTATATGCTGTGATGGTTAATTTTATGTGTCAACTTGACAGGGTTAAGGGATGCTCAGATAGCTGGTCAAACATTATTTCTGGGTATGTCTGTGAGGGTGTTTCTGGATCAATAGGCTAAGTAAAGAAGATCACCCTCAACAACGTGGATGGGAATAGGACACTTGAGGGCTAGGAATAGGACAAAAAAGCTGAGGAAGGGCAAATTCTCTCCTTTCTTCCTGAGCTTGGACATCCATCCTCGCCTGCCCTCAGATATTGGAGCTCTGGATTCTCAGGCCTTCAAACTCCAAAACTTATCCAAACACTTCCTCTCCCCCAGTACCCATCCATCCTGGTTCATAGCCCCTTAGACTCAAACTGGAAGATACACCATCTGTATCCCTGGTTTTCAGGGAATTACGTCACCGGCTTTCTTGGTTCTCCAGCTTGCAGACAACATATTATGGGACTTACCATAATTGTGCGAGCCAATTCCCGTAATAAATCTTCTCTAATATATATATCTATTTATCTATCTATCTATCTCCTATTGGTCTGTTTCTCTGGAGAACTCTGACTAATACAAATATTGAACTAATATGAAGATCCAACAGTGCCCTTTGGACTAAACTTTATGAAGGTGATCAGTGAATTTAGGGGTTGCTTTTTTGATGAAGTGATAGATGTGGTAGTCAAATTGGAATGGCTGAAAAAAAAATTGGTTATGTGGAAATGGAGAAAATGGTGAATATAGACAACTCTTCCAGGAGGGTTGATTGTGATGGGGAAAAGGGGAATATGGGGTCAAAGAAAGATTTTGATTTTGCTTAGTTCTATTTTTCAATAGGAGAATGTCTAAAAACTTGAAAAAAGGACCAATTTGGGACTGGATATTGAGCATGCCATACAGAGAGAGGAAACTCATTAGCGTGGATTCATAAAAAAGTAGTAGTAGTAGATATGTAAGCGCACACAGACACATTGGCCTTATGTAGCTGGAGGGAAATGTTCTCAATTGCAATAGGAAGAGAGAAAGTAGAACAGGCGTTGATGTAGGTATATTACATTTTTAAAAGACAAGGAAATGTCCATCAAACTGCTTATTTTTTCTCAGTAAAATAGGTGGTGTGATTATTTGCTAAGATGAAGAGGGGTGAAGTGGGGAGAGGGGCTAGATGTTTGAGGCAAGTGAAATCAGTTAAAATAGTTGTTATGAAAAGGGAAAAAGTTGACTAGAGACACTAAAGTAATTGAAAAGTACTGGAAGTCCATTTGAGATTAGTCATTATTAATTTATAGAAAATATATCTGCTCTGTTTTGTAAGGGTAAGGATGAGATCATCTTAAAAAGTCTGCTTTACAGCTAAAGAGAAAAAATGAATTAGAAAATACCAGCTCTACCGTTTATTCTGGGCTCAAACAGCATAGACTAGTTTGTTTATACTTCCCTATAGACTTAGTATATTTCCCTAGGCAAAAATGGTAACTCATTCAATTTGAATATGAATTTAGAATGTTCGTTTAAGGAATTTATTCATAGTACATTGATATAAATATGTGCTTATTATCTTTGGTAAAATTTTTTCATTTGACCATATATTTACATGAGTTTAAATTCAATGGTGCTAACAACATATATGAATTTGAACCAACAAAATGCTTTGTTCTTGTCAGTATGACCATTCTTTCAATTACGTACTCCTATATGTTGGAGTTGATTTGATTTGAAAAACTGATTTGTTAAAGATTAAATTACTACTAAATCCATATCTAGACATTTGACAAAATTTATAGCTCTAATAGACATAGAATCACAGCATAAAGCAAACTAAGAGAAACTAAACACAGTATCATGCAAATGAGTTAAGATGCTTTAAAATTGATATTCATTATTCATTTTTGATAGGAAATAATCAGTTAAATTGGCATACCACCTTTTACTTTTGAACATATTAATTTGGTAATGTTCAGTTCCATCTGCAAAATAAAAGTAAGATAATGCAACATTTGGCCAATTTGTTTTTTATCATACTATCTATGTGCATTTTATTCTTTTCAGAAAATACATGCTTGAGCATATACAATATTTTAATTATACAACAAAATGAAAGATTGAAAAAATAAGCATGTTATAAAAAATTTTCTTTCATACTGTTGATTTTTATATAGCTGATTTTTACATTTTAAAATTAGCCAACTTGAATTCATTAAAGATAAAATGTTAAGAAATCGATCATATTTTTAGTAAAGAGAAATTACATTTAAATTGTATTTATTATTTTTAAAGGCAATGTCCCTTCTGGGGGATTTATTTTCTAATGCCAATTTGATTGAAGGTAATTAACAAATATTTGTTCACTAAGTCAGTTTTGGGGGCTTTAAATTTTCTCCAATAATTTATATTATTATTAGATTTTTTAATGATGATCTCCTATTTACTATTTCTATGTGTGGTAATTCTATAGGGTATAAACATTACATTCTGAGATAGAATATAGAATGTCAAATGTGGGTAATATCCTATATAATTTAATTGGATAAAATTTGGAAATGAACATAATTTAGCTATGTTTGTAGAGGCCTTGCATAGTTGTTAATCTACTGTTTAGTGCTTATCATTAGAGAACATTGTGCCAACAGGGAACAGCAGGAGGAAGAGGTAACAGTTTAACAGTCTCCATTGGATAATCACCAATAACCCAATCTACTTCTCTGAGGTCCACACTTAAAGTGGAATGAATCACTCATTGTGAAACAAAATGAAGAAAAAGGTTCTACAGTAGCCATTTCCCCTATTTTTCTAATGCAGCTTGTGCTGTTTATGTAGACACATTTTGCTCTAGTAATTGCTGTGATTGTTTGAAAGACTTACCTGCTCTGGCAAGGATGTGGATTCCAGGTCCATGATAAGAGGCATAGTATTTGAGACTTCATTCAGGAAAACAGGACAGGAGCTAAAGTTTAAGAAGAGAAGTTGGTTGGTACTTAAAGAAAAATAAGTGTAACATTAGAAGTAATAACTTAATGAACATGAAGTTATATCAGAAATTAATCCTCATCAATTAATTGCAAGAATATTCTCAGTAAGCAGCCAGATCCTATACTTCACTACCAGTGGTATTATGCAATGCAGAATGCCCATCCTCCTACACCCAGGATATGGAAATTTGCTTTGTTTCTTTGTGGAGGGCAATATCAATCTATGCATGATTTTCCATAAAATTTATAGAAAATTTACCATCTTAATCATTTTTAAACGTACAGTTCAGTAGTGTTAAATGCATTCTCATTGTTGACCCACCATTTCACCAACCATCCACAGACATCTTTTCTTCTTGCAAAACTAAAACTCTGTACTCATTAAATAATAACTCCCCTTTCCCCCAGCCCCTGGCAACCACTGTTCCACTTTCTGTCTATGATTCTGACTACTCTAAGTATCTCATGTAAGTCAAATCATACAATATTTGTCTTTTTGTGGCTGGTTTATTTCACTTAACATAATGTCCTCAAGGTTCATCAATGTTGTAGCGTATGTCAGAATTTCTTTCCTTTTTAAAGCTGAATGAATTCCATTGTATGTATATACCACATTTTGTTTATCCATTCATCCATCATTGGACACTTGGGTTGCCTCCACATTTTAGCTATATGACTAATGTTGCTTTGAACATGTGGGTGAAGATATCTGTTTGAGGACGGTATGCATGATTTTCTAATTTTTCCTTTGAAATATCCCAAAACACTTCTATAAATGTAGAAGTTTTACAGATCTTTCTTTATTCACCTCATACATCATTACCTTGCCCCGGTCTTCTTCCAACTTCTTGTCTTACCCAGTTTCTTCTTCCTCTACTTTTGAGAAGTTATGGTGGGTTTTTTTGGTTGTTGTTTGTTTTGTTTGTTTTGCAGCATAACTCCTTACCTTTTATTTTCTTCCCCACATCACATCTCACTGACCCTAAATCAAATCAGGCCCTCTCAGTTCTACGTACCCATAAAAATATGTGTACAACTTCATTATTGCAGTTCACTTTGTCTTGTAAAATGTTTGTTTACTCAGACAGACATTCCACCATCAATAATTCTGTCTCATTTTCCTTTGTATTTCCAGTGCTTATCATGTTACTTCTCTGAATATTAATACTTTTCTGTAGCTGCGTATCTGAGATAGAGAATTGAGAGTCTTAGTCAGTCACTAAAACACCTTGTGAATATTCCAAACATTTTTTCACAATTTTTCATTTGTCTTTTAATTTTTATTATAGTGTCTTTTGCTCTACAGAGAATGTTAATAGTCATGAAGTCAAATATGTCAATGTTTTCCGTAATGGCTTTTTAAAATTTTCATTTAGGAAGATGGTCCCTATATGAAAATTATGAAAATGTTTTTCTGTATTTCCTTTTAATACTTTTATAATTTTTGTTTTTCAATCTTGCTAACAACTATACATTTAGTCAATGGCCATTTCGATTAAAGTACTATTGGACATTTTAGTGTCCTTACTGTTTGACAGTTACTTGAGGAAAAGAGGTTGGAAACTGACCATTACAGGGACAAATTCTGTTTTTCTGTGACTCAGAACGTCTGGAGGAATGGAAGCCTAGTAAATTTATGAGAGTATGTGATGTAGGACTACTCTTGGGATATAAAATGTCCCCAAAATTCAAGATTGTAGGGAATATAATTTTTGTGAATGGGATAAAGTTCACATATAGGAAACTTATAGTTCACATATAGGAAAGAGTGGTTTAATTATTTTTATTTCTGGGTTTTAATAACTTTTGATCTTATTGAAATATCATTGTTTTAATATTTACAATTTCTAATCATTGCTGGTTTATGAGACACTAGTTTGCTAGGGCTAATGAAACAAAGTACTTCAGACTGGGTGCCTTAAATAACAAAAATTTATTTTCTCCTAATTCTGGATGCTAGAAATTCGAGATTAAGGTGTTGGTAGGATTAGTTTCTTCTGGGGCTTCTTTGCTTGACTTGTAGATGGCCACTTCCTCATGCTGTCTTCACATGGTCTTTGCTCTGTGTGTCCTCATCTCTTCTTATAAGGACACCAGTCCTATTGGATTAGGACCCATAGTAATAACCTCCTTTTAACTTAATTACCTCTTTAAAGACCCCATCTTCAAATAAGACATATTACAAGGTATTAGGGGTTAGGGCTTCAACATAAGAATTTTAGAAGACATAATTCAGCTCATAACATAGAAATACAATGATAAATCTTGTACCCAGTGAGTTTGCTAATCTTATTAATTCCAACTCCATTCTACTTTGCAGTGGTTTTCTGCCTAGCTTCTTACCTGTTTTCTCTGAGAAGCTTAAGAATAGGGCAAATATCTAGAGGGGAAAACTGTAGAGAATTGGACTTGTTGCTCTGTGCAGCCCATCTCAGTGGGTCTGAGCCCCTTTAATTACAGGACCCTGACCTCTGACTTCTCTCTGTAGTCCTGTGAGATGGTGCTCTGCTGGCTTCTCTACCTTGTCACCGTGGCCTTCTGCCTGGATTCATAGTCTCTGAATCAAAGCCAAGATAGAAAAACGCTTACAGGAGAAAAGTGACTCAAAATTTTGGTACACTTTTCTATGGTTCTCTTTTCTTTGGGATCTTAGTTTTTCAAGTCTTGGTTGCTTTAGCATCCCTGTGATGCCTCACATATATATGTATATATATACACACACACATATATACATGGATATATACACACACACACACATATATATGCATATACACACACACATATAAAAACATATATATACACACATATATATGTGAAATATGGACATTCTAGTGATTTCTGATAGAATTGTTATCTACCTCAAGATAGTTTAAAGCATGTCTTCCATGAGAAATTCCATTTGACACTGGAAATTTGCCACCATTTAAAATATCAACTCTCAGTTAACCTAAAAACATCAACTTCCCAATGTAAATAGAACATGAAACTAAGATAATTTCCTTAACTGCCAAGTTAAATATCAGTTCAAACATATTATTCTTAAGAGACTTAATTGTTAGTACCATTGGAGAACATATGAGCATTTTATTCTATTTAAAAGGAAATTAAAAGTTCCTGTGTCTTTCCGACCAATTAAGTAATTTAGTTTTTAGTGCATATACTAAGAAAAGAAGGAAGTAAAAGATAAGATGTTTTTTCTGCAAATAGGAAAATGTCTAGAATGTAATTAAATCATTTCTCTCTAATAATATTTAGCCATAAAGTTTTTAGAGCAGAATATTTACTACATCCAGCACATATTTAGTTATAAATATTAGCCCTTCTATCAGTACATACTGGAGTTAATCAGATGAAAAATTATACATATTATGACTAAATCATTTTTGCAATTTAATGTTTAATGTAATCTTTGTTGAGTAATAGAAGACACCAATATTGTTTGCTTATTAATAGAAGTCACCAATTTTATTTTACTTACTATTGTTGACATTGATTAATGACCATTATTAACACAATTGAATTTATATGTGAAACTAATTTTCTGTGGATCATTTAGGATCTTGGCCAGTCATTTTGCTGAACTTTGAGATTAAGCAGTCATGTTTAGGTTGGCAAATCACCATACATGTATAGTATTGTTTTTCACTTAGAAAGGATTTATTCTACACTAAGAATGCATCTTCCTATTATTTTCCTCTTTAACAAATGATTTCATTCTACTCAAGAAGTTGCTTCAGTTTGTTGTCACAGTCTTATATCATTTCTTTGATAATTTCTGCCCTTTTGATTTCTCTGTTATCTCTTTCTGGAACTCTTCTTAGTCATATGTTAGTCTTCCTGCATTAATTCTCTGATTTATTTTTTTCTCATGTATTGTCTGCAGGTTTGTTTTTTTATTCTACAGTTTGGGAGATTTCCTTCAATTTATTTTCCAAATCTTCTAAATTTTTTACTTTGCATGTCATGTTTTTTATTATTCAATGCATTGTTTTTCCTACACTGTTTCTTGAATTCTTTTCTTATTTCCTAGATGCAACATTATATCCTATTTAGTAATTACTTAGAAGATTTTCCAACACCATATATTCCATTGCCTGCCTTGCTTCTGTTTCCTATGAATGCCTTTATTTGTTTGTTCTTTGTCTTTCATGTTATAGACATTTCCTTAGTTGTTTGATTATTCTTGGCTATCCATCAAAATTCAGAGCAAGCCATCAAAAAGCTGCCTAGAAGATACGTGTACATGGATGTAACTTGTTCACTGGAGAGTTTTCAACAAAATGATTGTATAGAGACAAAAGCTTTTTTATTCAGAAACCCACAAATTGTCACTATCTGTAGGCTTTTTATCTGAATCTAATCATTTTCTCTAAAATAAAATACTCCAGTCTTTTTGCCTGGTGAGTATTCTATCCATCTCTGCCTGCACTCTGGGAGCTGAGTATAATAAAGAGACATAGAGTTCTCAAAATTCCATGGGTAGATTCTCACTTATTCCTCCTATTATCAGTGCAGTGCCTCATCATCGAGGTCTGCTGTGTCGGGTGTTTCTGAGTCTAGAGATGTTCTGGTTCAACTTTTCTAGGTAATACTTCTCATTTCATCTGAAGGTAGAGAGAGGCTTCATCATCTGGTAGTTCAATGTGTGTTCAGGGAAGGGAGTAGAAAAGTTGCATCTGGGTTGTAGAAAAGCTTTTTTTCTATTTTTTACAGATTTTCAAACAATCCCCCTGTTTTTAGCCCCTCACTTCACCCTACTTCCGTGATACTTGGTGCCTGAAATTCATGAGACACTCTGGATTTCTATGGATGGCAATTAGTTTATATTTCTTTAGCATTCTTCTCAAAGATCTTTTAGGTAATAGTAATCCCTGCTTTGCTAAGGCAAATTCAACTCATTCAGTTCAGTTTAGATTCTCAATTAATTTGTTTAATTTTCTAGTCAACTATTGACTGATATCCTATTTTCTTTGTTTCTTTGTGTTTATACATTTTGAGTGAGAGGTTTGGGGGCTGAAGAAGAAATAAATGCATGTACTGTTCACCATGTTAAACAATAAATATATCTTCATATTACTTAAGTTTGTTTCTTACCATTGAATTCTATATCAATCCACTTTTTATATATTTTGTTAACAAATACTACATTTACTGATGCCAGAGCTGTGCAAGATAGACTGGATGTGCTGTGAGCAAAACAAATGACATTTTTATCTTCATGGGGCTAACAGTCTAATAAGAAATAGACCTTAATCAAATAATCTTACAATTAAATTTTTTTTTAAAAAAAATAGGTCACAATAGAAAAGTGCTTGTGGTAATGGACAGTTTTCTTAATGAAGTGATATTTGAACTGAGATCTTAAAAACGCATACAAGTAAATCAACTGAAAGTAAAGTAGTGGAGGTAATAGAAAGTACTCCAGACTAGGAATAAATAAGTGCCTAGAATCCACAATGCAGGACAGAGAATGACACATTTGAGAACCTGAACAAAAGCTTCACCCAAGACAGGAAGGGAGAATCCACTTTAAGATCAAGTTGTAGAACTAGACAGGGATCAGATCATAAAAGATCTTGGACACCTGTTAAGAAATTTGGTCTTAATTCTAATGGCTTTTAGAAGGTTTTAAGCAAGGAAATCACATGATAAGATTGGGTTTACAAAAATAACTCCAGCTGCAGTATGAGGAATAAATTGGAAGGAAGCAAAAATTGACACAGGAAATAATGTATTGCAGTGACACATATTAAAGAAAATGGTAATGAGGGTCAGCGTATTGTCATGGGATAAGAGAATGAACTAAATTTAAGAGATTTAAAAAATAAAGCTAGATTATTGAAATTGATTGGTGAATCGATTACGGCACATAGTAAGAGGTAGGTAACCAAAATGATACCTAAGTTTCATATTTGTATAACTAGATGATGTTGGTGGCATCTATTGAGATAGGAAATACAAGGGGAAGGCCAGGTTTGGGGGTAAAGATTACAAAATTCTGTTTTAAATAGTGTTGTTTTGGTAAATGAAATATCAAGTGGGCAAATGAAATATGGTCTGGAGCTCTGAAGAGAGTTCTAGATTCGAGGTCCAAATTTGCGTACTACATGGATAGTAATAAAAGGCATGGGCATGGATTCAGTCACTTCATAAGAGAGAAGAGAGTGAGGAGAGCAAATGCCTATAACTCTTCAAGAAGAAACTCTCACCAGTAAAAAACTTGTAATTTGATATAAGGATGAGACTCTAGTTAAACTTCCAGCCCTTACTATGCAGAGCCTGGCACATAGTAAAAACATATGTGATTGAATTGAATAACAGAAACAAGATAATGAAAATTCATTTTAAAACTCTTTAAATTCATTGTTCTCACTTGGTTTGCAAAGCATTCTCATCATCAACCTTCTTTTACTATTTAAATCCTATCCACTATTCATGATCAAATAACATAACTGTTATAAAATCTCCTGCTATATCATTTCTAAGAAGTGGTCACTTTGCCTTTGAAACCAGAGCACTTTATTGGTATCTCTGTCATGATATTTCTCTCTTCTTTTTATCTTGGTAATTTATGTGTAAGACTTATCTTTCCCTTTATACCATATATTCCTTGAGGTTGAGAGCTAAATTTTTTTTTTATACTTTGTGTTCTACAACATCTGTCTAGCACAATGGCTGACATGTAGTAGACGGCCAATGCATGTTTATCTAATAGCTGCCTGAATGCGTCATCATGCTCAGACATGAGTCGCTGTAACAACCCATTTGCAAAATTCCAAGTCACAGGATAATAGCCTTGTCATATCCTCAGAGCAGTGATGCACAAACTTTTGAGAAATCTCACACTCTTTTGAATCTCTGTGGTCATATCACCTATCACATTTTTTAAATAGAAGAAAGTAGGCTCATGCAGTTGTATTTCAAAATGGATTTGTCCTTAAATAAATACACAAATACACCATAAGCCAACATTAGATTTTTATTTTCTTTAAATTATCAGTAAACATGTAACATGAGAAGTGAAAAAGACATTTAGAGTGATTATTCATGTTTGTGGTGTCCAGATATCCTAGGTGGATGGGGTTTGTAATGATATTTTGAAGATATCCAAAGACAAAAGTTCCATAACTTTCTACAGGAGATTATATAACACTAAACATTTTTACTATTGGTAAGTTCCTTATGTTGAAACTAATGTTTTAACGTAATTTGTCATCAAATCCATAGTGAATATTCAAAACTCTTGGTCAGCACCTTCCTTATACTTCTCAATTATTTGAAGGCAGTTATTAAGTTGTCCCTAGTTAACTTGCCTGGAGATTATATAGCTTCAAATTTTCTTATTATGTGCACCTTACTTTCCATCTTATTATTTAATAAGTCCACTGTTGACCATATCCTTCTTACATATCCTTCTTAATTTGTTTTAGGAATGTTTTATTACAGTGCATTAAATAATTATCTCACACCAGTATTATTTATAATTGCCTTTCAAATTTCCCAGGAATACTCAATAATTAACGTCATTAAATTGTAAATTTTAAAAGGCAAAATTTTCATTGCTAAAATGATTTGTAACTTTTTTCACTTCTCTATTTATAAACGAACAGAAGAGGGCTATTGTATTTGTCTTGCAAAAATATTTTGAATTAAAAAAAATCCCTTCAAACAGCAATCCATAATGGAGGTTAATGAAAACTGTATTATTTTCCCCTTAGCTATCAACAACTAGTTTTGGCATAGATTATTGGATTTATAATTAGATGTAATTTGACATAATTAGTTGGCTATCGCTCTTAATTATGGTATACCTTTTCCCATTATGGTTCCTGTAGTAGTAGCTTAGGATAAACATTGATGATCTCCCTTGCTGGTGGGACTAACTCTATACCCTTGGGTTATTTGTGTGATAATGAGAATGAGATTTCAGAAGCATGACAGACGGTCTAGGCATGAAATACTGTTTTGGCACAATTCCCTTCACTGCTTCTCAAAAATGGCAGCTAATTCCACCAAAAAATAAAAATAAAAGAAAGCTTTACATGGACTGTTACTTAGTGTAGTTTTCTATTTGGATGAGTCTAAGGGAGACGTAGGCAAACATTTAGAACATTGAAAAAGCCAAGTTTTCATTAGAAATTTCCTGGGATCTTAAATATTAAAACAAGAGTTATGTAAATTTGCTTTGCTGAATAAATTAATTCACACATGTATTTTGAATCTCTTTGGGAATTGCACAACTCTGTTTCAACGCTTACTCTCAAAATCTTTTCTTAAAAGGATTACGGATGAAATAATGTAGAACATCTTGAAGCTAAAAGAAAGCAATTTCGTATAATGTTCCCTATGAATAGAGTTGAAGTGATGTCAATTTTCAAAGAAAAAATTTTCAAAGGGGTTAGAGAAGAATTGTCCTTAGCTGTTGAATACCCCCACACACTAGATATGGGGGCACAGATTTTATATGTTACAAAAATAATTTGGTGTTGAAAATAAAAAATATCCACATAGAATATATGATAATTGGTACTGCTTCTTAGTCCAAATAATTCTTAGTCCATTTCATAATAGCCAATTACAAGTTACTCAAGGGACATGGATCATGCAAATCAGCTCATATTTCACTGAGTGGCTGTTTCTCATGTGTGTTGAGCTATTATCTTCATTACACTGCAGCACATGAATCCAACTCATCTGTACTGTAATTGCTATAAATCAAGCATTCATTTGCCATTATTTATTGCCTACTATAAAGAGTTTTAATAATATTTAGAGGGCACTGCAATAAAAGCAATCATTTATTGTGTCTGCTTACAGGGTCACTCAAGGTTTTCAACAAAAGCCAATGTCATTTCCTAATCTTTTAATATTCATAAGGTAACATTACTAGCAAATGATACATTATGATTTATAAATATTTCCTGGCCAGAAACATAAAAGCAACATTATAATCCCTCCTAGAAAAAACAGTCAAATAGCAACCCGAGGTACCAGAGCCCTGTGTTCTAAACCTAATCTCGTTTCTCATTGTTCATATACTTTTGATCATGCCACTTAAACTCAATTCTCAACTATAAATTACAGAGCATTTGCAGAGTTCTTCTGCAAAGGAGGATCTGCATTAGTATTTGAAAAGGTGGTTGTGTTTTTCTTCTCCATCTTCAATAATAATAGAAGTAGCATGGTGTGGTAGGGCAGACAGTTTTGGACAAGAAGGCACAAAAACCTACGTTCAAGTTCTATTTCCATCAATTACTGCATGTGTGACCTTTAACGAATGAATTAATCTCTATAAGCATCTATCTGCTTTCATGTAAAATGGGGATAATAATATTTTGTCTATCTATTCTAAGAATCTCTGCAAGGGCTATGTGAAAACTGCTTGTAAGATATAAAGCAATTCAACTATTAGTTGAAAATATAACCTCCTTGTGAGAAAAGTAGAGCTAATTTTCTTCCAGAACTCTCTTTGTAAAATTGTTTTACAAAGACTGAAGAAATATAGTACTTTATGCTGATCTATAAGAATCACAGAATCTCAGTTCTTAGGCGCTTATATTGAATGCATAAATTATTGTTAAATTTTCTCTGTCATATCCCAGATTTTACCTGGGCACTTTCAATGATGGGCAACTCATTTCTCCTGACAGTAACATACTAAATTTGATCGTTATCTCTAATTTAGTGCTAAAATCTGTTTTATTTGGGGACAGACACAAGCCCAATGTCTCTACTTTATGAGTCCCAACGATATTTTGAAGACAAGTGCTATGTCATCCTTAAGTCTTCTCTTTTCCATATGAAATATTTTCAATTTCTTCAACAATTCTTTATGAAATATGATTTCAAGTTACTGGTATATCTGGGTCAATGTATTTTGAACAAGAACTCAGTTTGACTAACTTAATTTAACTCTATTAAAAATACTGAATACCTACTATGTGCCAGAGGTACAAAGCTGAATAAGGTACAAAGAGTGTCCTCAAAGAACTCCTACTCCAGCCAAGCCAGTCTTCATATTTCTAACTACCTGTGGTACAGCACAGTCAGCTGAAATGTGCTGCACACAAGCTCTATGCCAAGCTTTATGCCAGGGCTAGGATTTCAGCAGTGAACTAGGCAGGAATGGTGTCTGCCTTCATCAGACTTTCGTTTTGTGGGGAATAAAGACAAGCAAATAGACAAATGAAAAATTTACCAGGGGGGTGTTATGTTCTGAATATTTGTGCTCCCCACTCCCCAATTCACATGTGGAAACCTAATCACCAAAGTGGTGATACTAGAAGGTGGTGCCTTTGGGAGGTGATTAGATTCTCAGAGCAGAGCCCTCATGAATAGGATTGGTATCCTTCTAAAAGAAGCCCTAGAATAGCAGTCCCCAACCTTTTGGTACTAGGGACTGGTTTCATGGAAGATAATTTTTCCATGGACTGAAGGATGGGGGTGTAAGGGTGTGTGTGTGGGAGGTGGGGGTGGTGTGGAACTCAGGTGGCGATGCATGGCCTGTTTCCTAACAGGCCACAGACTGGTACTGGGGTGTGTCCTGGGGGTTGGGTACTGCAGCCCTAGAGAGCTGCCTTGCCCTTTCTGCCATGTGAGGTTACATCAAAAAGATAGCTGTCTTAGAAGTGGGCCCTCACCAGACACCAAATCTCTGACACCTTGATCTTGGACTTCCCAGGCTCCAGAACTGTGAGAAATAAATTTCTGTTGTTTATAAGCCAGCCAGTTTATTTTGTTATAGCAGCCTGAACAGACTAACACCGTGGGGAAGGAAAGAGTGTTTTGGAAAGAAGAAGGAGCATTGTGCCCATGAAAGCAGGGGCCATTTCTATCTTGCTCACTCTCACATCCCCAGTACCTGGCAAAGTACCTTAAAAGGTAATATGTGTTCAATAAATACTCTGAATAGTGAAAGGAACAGCAAGCAGGTAAGAATTCCTAGAGCATGTGGCATAAAAAGGAAGTAAAGTTATGGAAGTAAGAAGGGACCGGTAGCAGATACTGCTGACAGCCCTGCACATATCCCTTTAGCACGTGTAGGTGGAACTTCCAAATGCCACCATCTCTATTTCTTTGCCTAAGGGCTTTATCAGGCAAATAGTACTGAAGCCACTTTGCCTGCCTCTGAAGAACACTAGAAGTGCTGAGAAATTAATCCCCCTTTAGGCCCAGAGCATTCTTCAACCAAAGACCCATGAGAGTTAGTATATAAAAACCCCAGCTCCCTTGTCCCACTGGTGGGACAATTCTGTGGCATATGTTCTAGAAGGCTACAAAATTTTTTATCAGTAGACTAATTTTCAGTTACCTTCAGTGGTAACTGCCTTAATAAGATACTACTTATTGACTGACTTCTCTTCTATATCTCATTTACCATCTTCTCTATCAGTGCTTCCTTCAACGACCAAATAAATTGTTCAAATCCTTATTTCAGGGTCTACTTCTGGAAAACCCACTCTAAGACAAGACCACATAATGAAAGTTTTTATAACCATATTAAAGAGTCTAAAGTCTATCAAAATACAGTACGTTAGTGCTATATTGGCAATATAATTAAAGTATTGAAAGAACTTTTTCATAGCATTTTTAGGAGTTTTATTTAGCCTAGGCTGGGCTCTGGGTGGAGCCTCACCCCTGCCCCCACCACTAGGTCATACTAGAAAAAAGAAAGGAGATAAGAGTCTCTTTTTCTTGTTTATAGTCTTCTAGCATCCTGCCTTAGGTAAGAGTTACATTCCCAGCTGAAGAAATCCATCTTCATAGAGACCTCTGTGGAGGTTTGGGAGTCAAACAAAAATACGGGTGATACTCTGACTTCCTGGGGAGCACTAACTTCATGGCCTGGACATACTGAGCACTCTAGAGATGCTTAGAGCTTGTTCTAGGACTCCTAACCAGTCTCATGCCGATGACACACTGGCCACAGGACATGCTACTCTGGACATTTATGGCTCCAAAGGAGAACTGGCTGGTCTGGACCTAATACAGCGACTGCTCTGGACATACTGACAGACCTGGACATCCTAACAGGCCTGTCACATTCACAACTCCCAACATACCAATTCTCTCAGAGAATACACCATTCCAAAGCTTCTACTCTGGATGGCAAACAGACCACAGCTCAGTGTGGCTCACCCACTCCCATCGGCCAATTCCAGAACTTCAAGCTTCCTCCAGAGGTCAGGATGATAATTTTATCCTATTTTCAGGGCCCAAAGTGCTAATTTCTTTTTTTATTTATTTCAGAAGATAGAGCGGTACAAACGCTTTGGTAGCATAAATTACCTTTGCACTGCGCAAGTCAAAGCTACAGGCCTGTCGAAAGTGCTAATTTCTATCTAGCTATATAATATGCTTCTATTTTGTAAAATAATGGCTCTACATGATTTAACAGAATATTATATCCAAGTTGTAACTCTAGCTCATGAATGTGTAAGCATTTAGTGATTATGTGGCCATCACCCATTGTTTTTTTTGACTTTTTATATTTTTAATTATTTTAAATTTCAGAATATTACAGGAGTACAAACGCTTTGGTTATATATGTTGCCTTTGCACTGCCCAAGTCAGAGCTACAAGCATGCCCATCCCCTAGACAGTGCACCCTGCACCCATTAGGTGTGGATTTACCCATCCTCCTATCCCCTCCCACCTGGCCGACACCCGATGAATATTACTTCCATGTGTGCACATAAGTGTTGATTAATTAGTACCAATTTGATGGTGAGTACATGTGGTGCTTGTTTTTCCATTCTTATGATACTT
>CAUYSK010055333.1:0-17648 GCA_963575035.1 Avahi laniger | reverse complement strand
GCCTGTAGTCCCAGCTACTCGGGGAGGCTGAGGCAGGAGGATCACTTGAGCCCAGGAGTTTGAGGTTGCTGTGAGCTAGGCTGACACCACGGCACTCACTCTAGCCCGGGCAAAAGAGTGAGACTCTGTCTCAAAAAAAAATATAAATAAATAAATAAAGTATGACAGAGTCAGGTGTGGCGGTATGCACTTGTCCCAGCTACTCGAGAGGCTGAGGTAGCAGGATCACTTGAGCCCAAGAGTTTCAGGCTACTGTGTGCTATAATTGCATCTGTGAAGAGCCACTGCACACCAGCCTGGGCAACACAGTGAGAGCTCTTCTAAAAAAAAATTTTTTTTAGAATTGGAACATGATTCTCTACCTTTACACGATCAATTTAATTTAAATAAACACTTATTGAGTGCTTATTAGATGTTGATATCAGTAGATGCAAGAAAAATAACAATGAACAAGAAACCCTGACCATTGCCCTTATGGAACTCACACTCAGCGAGAAGATAGACAAATAAATGGGCTATTTTACTATTATGTGACAAATGCTATGAGTGACTAAGAGCACAGATATGGAGTCAAACAGGCAGATCTGGGTTATAATCTCTACTCTATCACTTAAAAGCTGAGTGATTTGGGGACGGATAATTCCACTAAGCTTCAGTTTCATCTGTAAAATGGACTAATAGCAACACCTTCCTCTTAGTATTAAGCACATGAGATAATGTATGTGCCTAATCATATGCCTGCCAAAGTTGGCACTCAATAAATATTAACTATTATTACTATTAACTAATAATAAAATAACATTATAATATTTTCAAGAACAATGACCCAGAAACTTGGATAATTATCCAAACATTACCAAAAAACTTGGAAATAGGTGAAAGGAATTACTGGATGTTCTCTCAGTATAGTGCTGTGTAGTGCAGTGTAGTAGCTGACTCATGCAAGAATTAGCTAATTCTCTAGGACTGTGTACCTTGAACTATTGGTTCAGATATTTTACAACTTTGTAAAGGTAGATGTTTATTTATTAAAAAAATTGATAACAATGCAAATGATTCTTATCCATTACCAATATAAGTAAAATTATTTCTGTTCTACAGAAAAGATAACCCCAAAGCTTACTGTTTATTAGCCTGTAAGACATTAACTGATTTTGTATCTAACCCACTAACCTCATTCTAAGATTTTTAAAAATGCCTTTCTTGGTGGGAATATATAAACCCCTATTCCTCAAATACTCCTTAAACCAGCTTTACCATTTTACTGGCTACCCCTTTAATTGACAAAATAATTTTTTTTACCTGTGTTTGTTCTATTTCATATGAGTCATATTTTTAACTTTTTGAAAATTATACCTTGATAAATAGAAGTCAATCCAAGGTGCCATGTAGTATGAGCATGTAATCCAGACCTGAGGATCAGGTTGGGCTTTCCAGAGAAAGTAGTGTCTAAGCAAAGATGTGGATAATAAGTTCTCCAGTGACCTCAATAGATTAGACTCAAGCCCATAGCCATGGTATTTGGGTCAAATTCATTGCTGAAAAATAAGGCTAATGTCAGCTTAACTGACTTGGAAGAAACTTGGCACTGCTTAGCCAAAAATCTGGATTAGTTTAAACTACTTGGGTAGTGTTTTTATAATTTTCAAAAATGGCAGTAAATGGCTCACTTTGGCAGCACAGGTACATGCAAGGTGTGAGAGATCAATCTTGCCCAATGAGGTGAGGACTTCACTTCAGTTTCTAGGTGTATACAGACGGTCCTGAGCGATCTCTTCTGGAGTCCAGAACTGAAACATAAGCTTGATGTAGACAGTGTTGCAGTGAGTAGGTCTCAGCCCACAGGTGCACTTCGTCTAAATTTGAATGCTGGAGACTTACTTCTTTTATTTGTAGCCTGCTTCATTCATTTGCATGATTCACCTGGCTCTTGAAGCATTTATGCTATCTCCATGAAGAAAAGAAGGGCCTTTGCATTATTTTCATCCATAAAATCTCCTAAGCATGACTAGTCACAAAAACAGACTTCAGGCAAGCTTTTAAATGTGCAGCATGCATCACACATATCCTGTAATGATTTAATTACATGAAAGTCACTCATTTTAGACTATGAGTTCCTTGGATTCAAGAACTGTTTCCAACTCATAGATACAAGGAGTTTATTTAATTGTCAAAGGACTGAACTCAGAGGTTCATCCCAAGTTGCCTGACTTGAGGCTAACAATGGTTGGGGGTGGGGAGTTCTTCACTTTTAGACAGAGGTTTTGTGCCAAAATTCAACTTCTCATGAGTGCCTAAAGTCTCCAGATGCTGTACAGCTAGTGTTTTACCAATATCCGCCTTGACAGCTATGTCCTATTCTCAGACTGCCTAATGGCTGAGACAATGATGTCTCTTTTGGGCAAGGTCGTTTTCATGATTTCTTTATAAAAGAGGATAAAACAGTTATAGGGGTTCCTTTTCTGCAGTACAGCTCTGAAGCATACGCAGCCATGTCCTTGCCCAAATGCACCTCTCAGCCACATGTGAAAAGAACACTAGATACTGCATTAGAGCTTGCAGTGAGAGATGCTTGCTACTGTTTGCCCCAAACCCCTTGTTAGATAATAACCCTTTATAACCATCTTCAAATTAATCTATGTTCTTTCACACAGTGCCTGTGATATAGTATGTTCTCAGTGCTGTATATACTAATTAATAAGAGCACATTACAGGCAAACTTCTAAATACTGGTTGGGAGCACAGAAAGATAATTGAAAGAGAAATCACTGATTAGGAGGGAAATTAACTCTGACGAACTTTGACTATAGCTTTCTCTCCTCTTTCTTTTTTTCTTTCTCTCTTTCTTTCTTTCTTTCTTTCATTCTTTCTTTCTTTCTTTTCCTGAAAACCAGGAAACATGCAAGGTAGTCAGAGGGACTGGAGAGCTAATTGTGAAAATTAAGATGGAAATATAGTCCCTTATCTCTGTTTAAACTGCAAAGGGATCTCTCTGTCTCTTTAAAGAAGATCAAAGCTATATGGGTGCTGACTGCAGAGGTTCTTGAGAAAAGTCTAGACGGGTATTTCGGAGCTGGGGTAAACTGAAACAAACCCCAGGCAAACCAAGAAAGATTAAGGATCACTTAAGACTACCCAGAACTTGGGAAGTATAATATTTGATTAGGCCATGTTTCCATTACAATCACGTGATGCTCAACAACGGGGATATGTTCTGAGAAAGTTGTTATTAGGCGATTTTGTTGTGTGCAAACGTGATGGAGTGTACTTATACAAACCTAGGTAGTATAGCCTATGACACACCTAGGCTATATGGTATAGCCCATTGCTCCCAGGCTACAAACCTGTAGAGCATGTACTGTACTGAATACTGTAGGTAATTGTAACACAAAGGTAAGTATTTCTCTATTTAAACATATCTAAACATAGAAAAAGCACAGTAAAAATATGGTATAAAAGATAAATAATGACACAGCTATATAGGGCAGCTCCATTATAATCTTATGGGACCACTGTCATATACGTGGTCTGTTGGTGACTGAAACATCATTATGTGGGACGTGACTGTATAATTTTTCTAAAGACACATAACAATCTAAGCCTCTCCTTTGAGAGACAGTAGCAGGAGAGGGAGAAATAGCATTAATGCAGTGGAAAGAGGGTGGATCTATTTTTTAAAAAACCTTAAATTTGAATTGTAACTCTACGACCTAACAGCTGTATAATTTTAGGCAAGCTGCTTAACCTTTCAAAATCTAAATTATCCTATCCATAAAAATAGAATGATAAGGCCTAACTAATTGGAAATCTTGTGAAAATAAAATGAAATGGATGTGTATAGAATATGTGCCAGATACTGACTCATCATATCCATTTCCTTCTCCCCGTCGGCACACAGCCTCCCTTACTGTTAGATATTGACATACTGCTGGGTTTTGGCCAATGAAATGGGAGGGAAGTGAGGGGTGGGTTGTCACCTACTTTCTTGGGGCCCCATGTAAAATTGGTACCAGTCCAACTGATACCACTGCTGTCTGTTCCTCCCACTGCACCCTGTGCAGGTAGGGACTGTACCAGTCATCCTCGTGGCTGTCTCTCCAGTGCCTGGTGTGGTTTCTGGCACAATATTTGGTTCTTCATGAATATTTTGTAAACGAATAAATGAATGGGCTTCTCCAAAGCTGAGTCTTAAGGGATGACTTAGCTAGAAGAAGAAAGGGGCTCAGAGTGTTCTAGGCAAGGGAACGTCATGACAAAAGGCAAAGAGGCGAGAAATAGCAATGTGTGCCTACAGGGAAAAAGCCAGACTTAAAGAGCAAGAACAATGGCTACATTTCATGCTATTTAGTTGATTTCTTTTTTGTATGAGTCTCACCGATCTATTTTTTCTTAATCTTGTGGAAAATGGAGGGGAGGGCTGGGAAAGAAGACTAGATTTTGGTCTAATATTCAGGTGTTGGAACAGTGGTTTTTCACATAGCAGTAGATCTCAAATATTCTTGCCTGTCGTATTTCTGTTTTTGTGTTTTCTAGGATTTCCCAAGGAGGTGAGGGAGCTCCACAGAGATCGATGCTTCTGCCTCCGTACCACTTCCCTGGATCATGGACTTCATGTCTTGCTCTCTTCTTCCTCTTTTCTCTGTGAGAATAAAGCTTCAGGGAAATACCAAGCCATTCTCCCAAAAACATTGGAGATCATCTTAGGAGAAGTCATCGCATCATGACCCTACTCAAAAACCATCAATGCCTCCTCATTATCCCCAAGTAAAATGCAGATTGCTAACATGGATTTCAAAGCCTTCATCTGTTTGGAAGCAACCAATTCTTTCTGCCTTATCTCTCAGCAAACTTTGCCTATTTACTATGGTTGTGGAACAAATTACCCCAAAACTTAGTGGCATAAAACGACCTTTCATTTTGCTCACCGATTCTTATGTGTCAGGAATTTGAACGAGACTCAGCAGGGAAGGCTTATCTCTGCTCCACAATGCCTGGGACCTCAGCTAGAGGCAGAGGGTAAGGGTACTAGAAAGTTCCCATACTTGTGTGTCTGGTGGTTGATGCTGGGAAGACTCAAATAGCTGGGGTTCCTGGGGCCTCTCTCTCTCTCTCCTGTGGCCTCTGCATGTGGTCTCTCCAGCCTGGTGGCTTCTCACATGTGGGCTCCCAAACCACATGTCATGAGGGAGCGAGCGAGGTGGAGGTTGTATCACCTTTTCTCATCTGGCTTTGGGAGTCACACAGTGTCCTGTCCACCACATTCCCTCACTTAGAAGCCTGTCACTAGGGCCAGCCCGTATTCAAAGGAAGAGGAATTAGATCCTACTTTTTGTGGAAAGAGCGTCAAAGAATTTGCAGACATGTTTTACAACTCCAGTGGTCTCCACTTATCTGTGTTTTCACTTTCTAAGGTCTCAGTTACTTGCAGTCAACTGCGGTCTGAAAACATTAAATGGAAAATTTCAGGAATAATTTATAAATGTTAAACGGTGTGCCATTCCGAGCAGCATAAGGAAATTCTGTGCTGCCCTGCTCTGATCTGCCCGGGAGGTGAGTCGTCTCTTTGTCCGGCACATTCACGCCGTCTCTGCCACCTGCACTCAGTCATCAGAGTGAATGTGGCTGTGTCACCGTGCTTGCGTTTTAATAACCCCTATTTTAGTTAATAACAGCCCCGAAGAACAGGAATACTGATGCTGGCATATATTATAATTGTTTCATTTTACGATCAGTTATTGTTGTTAATCTCTTATTGTGCCTAATTTATAAAGAGTCTTAGTTTCCATTTGGGCTCTCAAAAATGTCAGTTAAATGAATAAGCCCGCCTCCCCCAAAACACAGACACATACACACCCCTATGGACATTTTGCTAATTTGCTACTCCTCTATTAACCAGGTAATATTTGGTTTGAGGCAGGTTGGAACGACTGGAAGAGATAATCTCCAAATACTGAAAGAGTATAAAAGGCTCTTAAACCCTAAGATGCTATGGGTCAGAATCGATGGCCTTTGCCATGGCTGCCTTCCAACCACTTTTCTGGAGAGGACTGATTCCGTTGTTCCAAACAGACTCCTGAAGGCTCACGGGTTGTAGCCTCACCCCTAGCCACCCTTTCTAATCCCTTGCTTCCTCGATTTTCTCTTCTGCAAAAGCAGAAATCTCTGGGCCACAGCAAGCAGATTAACCGAGATCATTCTGTTCACAGTCAATATGAGTGCTAAAAAAAGCATCTCACTGTTAAGCAGTTTATGATTTATAAACCAATGATGTCCCAGTAATTTTCAGGGATTCTTGGCAAGAATAGCTGGTAGCACATAGGGAACTTAAAGTTCCTGAGGTGGCTCATAAAACATTATTTAAGCAATAATGTCTTTGAAATGCCAAATAATTGCAATAAAAAAGATACAACGCTAGTAGTTAAACAAAACTGAAAAAAAAAATTGAATACAGATTTTTGAAACAGCTTCTCCAGCATGCTGATGTTTGGGGAGAAAGCTAATTTGAGAAAAGAAAAATGAGAACTTAGCTGGAAAATGTTGGAATATATTTACTAAAGACTCTTTGACCCATGACTTTGATGATGAATGTACCTGGTTCATTTTTATATCTAACTCTGATTTCTAACTCAAGCTTTTTCCTCAGGTGTCCAAAAGTTGACCAGATATTAAAATTTCTGGTCCACACAAGCTCGTGATTAGAAAACGAGGTCACACTTCCTTTTCGTTCTCAAATGATGACAGCAGCGTGGGTGCCAACCAGCAGCATTGCTGAAAACGCGTCCTCTTTAAAGCATTCCCTGGTTATTTCTGAGCACTCGTACGTGTCCCTGAGCATACAGACACTGCATGGCATGAGCTTTGTTCGTCCTCTCTTACACAGATTCTTGCATGTGCAGGTCTGCTGCTCACAGAGATCCATGGACATCTCTGCCACTGTGAGATATACGACAGCCGGGTTTCATTCCAGACAATTTCTGGGCACTTCCAAAGCTTCTGAAACTGGTGCTGGGCTCAGTGCAGAGGTGAGCTGCAAGCCCCCTCCCTGACCCTGTACACACTGCTGTTTGCTTATGCTTGGAGCCTCATGAGGTCTTCTTCAATCAGTTCCAGCATAGCTTGGCTTCCTGGAGACAGCTCTGTCGGTACCCAGCCCAAGAACTTTGGCAATAATCAGATTATTAATCAGGCATGACTTCTTAAAAACTTTGTGTGTGTGTGTGTGTATAAATCGAGGAACTTAAAAGATTAGATGAAAGCAAGGCTTTCCCAAAGATATTATGAGAATTGGAGGAGCAGGGAAGAGGAAGAAAAGGCTTTAAAAGGATGTGTGTCTGTGTGTGAATGTCCTCTCTTGGACATGGAGTGAGGTAGAGCCAGTCAAGTTACCATCAATTCATTCAGAAAATATTTATTGAGCAGCTAGTAGGTGCCAAGCACTGCTTGTATCTGGAGAGCTCTAGAGTGGACAAAATCATCAAGGTCCTTGTCCTCAAGGAGCTCACATTTTAGTGGGAAAGGCAGGCAGCACAGAAATCAAGAAATGGATCTGTGTGATCATTTCACATATGACAAGTGCTATATTGACAAATAAAGCAGAAGATAGACACAGGGGTGTGGGGGGCTATTTTAGGTAGCTTGGTCAGGTAAGGCCTCGGTGCCAAGGTTACATTTGAGCACAAATCTAAACAAAGTGAGGGCATAAGCCTGCAGATGGCTGGGGAAAGAATGTTCTAGGTGGCAGGAATGGCAAGTGCGAAGGCCTGAGTGGGAGCACGCTGGCATCCCTGAGCGTGGCTGGAGCTCGGGCAGCCAGGGGGAGGTGTGGGAGGAGAGGCCGGAGCTAACCCGGGGCCAGATCACGCGGTGCCTGGAAGAGACGGGGCGTGATTGGGGAGAAGCCACAGGATGTGACAGCTCTTCTAAAAGAATCACCATGGCTGCCGTGAGGAGGCCAGTTGGGAGGCTGTGGCAGTAATTCAGGCTGGAGACGAGGGTGGCCGCGCTGGGGCTGTGCGGGTGGCCGCGTCCCTGTGAACACAGCATGCCTGTGGACCGCAGTTGGGTGTTGCTCCATTTGAATCCTGTCCTGGGGGTACACTTTGAAGTGCAGCTTTCTGACTGCTATGCTTGACAGCGAGAAGGAGATTACCTGGGATGGAGATAATCGAATAGTACCCGAGGAAGAACACAGTGTCATCAAAGGCCCCCAGGAAACCCCCCAAGTGGAAACTAAGACTTCAGCATCTCCTTGTAATTATCTTTCCTTGCCAACGGAACAGATGGGACTAGTGGTTGACAAGCATTGCTCTTAAGGAAGCCATGCCAAGGAAACTCTCTCAGTTTAGTCAGGGTGCTGTCAGCTTCACGGAACAGAAATCCAATCCAAACTGGCTTCAACAGTGAGGAAATCATCTCACATAACAAGAAGTCCAATGGTATTCTGCTTGCTTGCACATTTCGATATGCATATGTTCTTAGACAGAACCCCCTGACCTGCTCAACTTTTTCTTTTTCTCCCTAGCACTTGTCTTTTAGCATACGATGCAGTATACTTACTTATCATATTATTATATTATATTGTCTTTCTTCTCCCATTAGAATTAAGCCCTGTGAAGGCAGGGATCATTGTTTCATTCACTTAGGTATCCTAGGTGCCCAGAAAAGTCTCTGACACATAGTAGGCATTCAATAAATGTTTGTTGAATGAATGAGTAAAAGAGTGAAATATCTTCCTTAGGATCCCAAATGAGGAAAAAGGAGGGTCACAATGACCCTACAATTTCTCCCCTGGGGGAGTAAGCAAAAAAGTCAGGAAACTCTTCATTTGTTGGAACAATTTCCTTGTGACCCCCAAAAGGGCAAAACTGTAAACTGCAAACCAAATACCATTGTTGTTTGCTCTCCAACCATTGCGTGAGGAATGCCAGGTTCGAGATAGCTGAAATGACCTTTAGGCTTGCCCAAGTGGTGAATATTACTTGACAATGTATATGATAAAGATTAAAGAGTGTGTGGTCCCTTTAGCTGGTCTCAGCCTCTGGATTTTGAGTCTTGACGAACAGGGACTTTGGCAGGCCCTACACACATAGAAAAAAGAGGAAGCACACAGCACCATTCCCTTGAGGCTATGATGTGGTTAGCTCTTTCTGCTTCAATATCTGCTTATTAAGCCTCAGTTTCCTGTGTTCTGGGAACTGTGGAAGATTCTAGGGGGATAACAATGACCAAGAGACAGTCTTACCCCTCAAGTTTAGTGAGGGGGTTTAGCAAGGGAGCCAGTTTAGTATTGAAGACAAACATATAAACAGATAATTATAAGCAAATATCATGGGTTTGGTATTAGATGTATATGTCAGGCATAGTAGGAAGAGTAATCAACCCCATGTGAGAGAAAAGACAGGACTGCAGGAGGGGACTTTTAAGTAGGGTTCTGAAGTCTGAATAGGAGTTTGCCAGGCAAACATGAGATAGGAATGGGCAGAGTGACACCGTAGGGAGAGAAAATAGCAGATACAAAGATATGGATGTATGAAGCAGCACTGTGTGTTTAAAGAACTACAATCGGTTATGTATTGCTGGAGTACAAAGTGACAGGAAGAGAGTTACTAAAATTGAGGCTGGACAGGTGGGCAAGGGTAGGAGTATTACTACCTTGTATTCTCTGCTAAGGAGTTTAGGTTGGTTTCAAGTGATGAGTTTTCATCGGGAGAGTGAGAGGATCAGATTTGTATTTAGAAAGATCACTCAGGCAGCTAGGGGCAAGCTGGACTTGAGAAGGGCAAACTGGAGACTAGGAGACCCTTCAGATAGAAAAATACTAAGCCTCGGTAGTACCTCACACTTCCCAGCAGGTGGAGCAAGTAGGCAAGGACAGCTTGGTTGCCCGCTGCTAGGTGAGGAGGAAGGACGGGAAAGCACCAGCAGTGGACTGTTTTCATGAGTGGGAAGCTTCTCAGCCAGCTGCTCATAACTCTGGAAAGAGCTATAGTGATTTAAAGAATTGTCTAGCGCAAACTGGAAGCCATGTAAATGTTCACAAACAGGAGACTCCTTAACCATCACAAAGCATTCGCATACTGAATTGCTAGGCAGTTGATGCTGTGTGTCTGTATGCATACACACGGAAAAAAGTCCAAGTAAAAAAGCAATTTGTAGAATAGTGTTTACAAATTGTTTTATGTCTAGAAAGATGATCATAAAATGGATATCAGCGGTAACTTCTGGAGAGGATTCTGGGGCTATGGACTGTGTGTGTGTGTGTGTGTGTTTGTGTGTGTGTGTATGTGTAGATGTGTGTCTACTGTAACACAATACTATAAACTGAGTGGCTTATAAACAGTAGAAATTTACTTCTCAGAGTTCTGGAGGCTGAGAAGTCCAAGATCAAGGCATTGGATAATTTGGTGTCCAGTGAGGGCCCACTTCCTGGTTCATGAAGGGTGCCTTCTTGCTGTGTCTTCCTGCGGCTGAAGGGGCAAGGGGTCCCTCTCAGTCTTTTCTTGTAAGGGCACTAATTGCAATCATGGGGGCTCCATCCTCATGACCCAATCACTTCCCAAAGGCCCCACCTCCAAATACCATCACCTTGGGGGGTTAGAGTTTCAACATACAAATTTTGGGGGGACATAAGCATCCAGTCCATTGCAATGCATGTGTGTATATGTGTGTGTGTGTGTGTGTGTGTGTTTTGAACAATTTTATTAAGGTATAATTGACATAAAATAAGCTGGATATATTTAAAATGTACAATTTAATAAGTTTTGGCATATGTACACACCTGCAAAGCCATCACTATAATCACGGTAATGAATATATCCATCACTTCCCAAAGTGTCCTCATACCCCTTGGTAATCCCTCCCTATCATCCTTTCCTGTCCCCCATCCCCATGCAAAAGCTGGTCTGCTTTCTGTCATCAAAAGTTCGCATTTTCTAGAATTGCATGTGAATAGAATTATGCAATATGTACTATTTTTAGCCTTGTTTCTTTCATTCAGTGAAATTATTCTGAGATTCATCTATGTTGTTAAGTGTATCAATAATTAATTCATTTTAATTGGTGAATAGCATTACACTGTACGGATGTATCACATTGCTTATTCGTTCATCTGCTGATGGACATTCAGATTGTTAATTGTTTGAGGCTACTATGAATAAAGCTGCTATGAACATTTAATATACCAGTCTTTGTATTTGAATATGTTTTCATTTGCGTATGTTTAATTTTTTAAGAAACTGCCAAACTGTTTTCCAAAATGGCTGTACTATTTTACATCCCAACAACAGTATATGAGTATTCCAGTTTCTCTATATACTTGCCTATTTCTGGTATGGTCAGAATTTAAAATTTTGGCCCTTCTAATGGAAAATTTTTATTTAATGATTGATGATCTTGTGCATTTTTTCATATGCTTATTTGCCATCATCTTTGATGAAGTATCTATTCAAATTTTTGTGAGCTATTGACATTTATATTTTACTTTACAATTCTATAAAGTTATACCATTTTACAATGAGCATCTCTCTCTTTTATAATTTTAAAAAACTAATTAAAAATATCTCAATCCAGAGAACAATAACTACAATTTGAACTTTAAACTTAATAGCAGTATGTTATGCTACGGCGAAGGCAAATCCTGATTATATCCTTAACGATACAACATTTGGTTTCAACATTTTGTCTCAAATTACTAGAAATAACCTCAAAATCAATATGATTTTTATTTCCATAGATTATTGCATTTGAGAGATAACCATGAGTTTAGATGCAAACAAGCCTGGCTTCAAACTCCAGCTCTTTTACTTATCAGCCATGTGATCTTGGGCAAATTCTCAGAGCTTCGGTTTTCTTCTTTTAGAAATCTGACATATCATTTACTTCATAGGTTCATTTTGAGAATTAAGTTTTATATTATGTTTAACCAGTCAGCACAATAACTAGCATGTGGTATGTGCTCTACAAATATTAGAACTTCTATGACAAGGCAGTTTGATTGTCTTGACAACCAATTGTTCCATACTCAAAATTCAAGCTAAGGCTAAATAAAGCACAGTCACAGTATTTTGCAAAGGAACTGTTGAAACCAATGTCAAGGCAGGCAACATCCTTTGTGATAACAGAGATCTCTCCCCTGCCCCCGTTTATTTTTAAAGATTCTGAAAGAAGAGCCCTGCTTTGCATTTGGTTTTGAAAGGAAAAAAAAAAAAAACAGGAACAGGAAACCAAGGTTGAAATGGACTTTACTGAGGATCTTAGCACATATTAACCTTCTCTGTAGAACCCTCAATTGCATCTGCTGCTCAGTCCACCAAACGGTCTTGCAGAGATGCTCACGGTACCCTGCAGGATGGTTCAGAGTTAGTGCAGAGCTGATGTCCCACACATTTCTAATTGGGGTTATTGTCAAGTTAGTGTTATTGGGGTCAGTGTCAGTCATAAATGCTGTATATTGTGTAATGCAGTGGAAGAATCCTGGAAGTTAAATCCAAAATGAAGCTTTTGGAAGGGAGACACAAGGAACGTCAGCTGAACACACGGCTAAAGGAAGGAAATCAAGACAACTGCAATGCCCTTAAATTTCTACAGGGGTAAATCTGCCAGCTGTCCCATCACCTTGAGCCCCATGGTCCTTTGCCCCTACCTCTGTTACAGCACCAGTGACCTGGCATGGGGCTTGCTTGTTGCATAAGCTGTAAGTTCTCAAGGAACTTAAGGTTTAAGTTCTTAAGGATTGCTGCTTGTGCATTTTTCAATTTTGTATATCTCTAGCATCTGGCACAAAGTAGGTTCTCAATTAAATTTATATATTTAAGTGTAACAGAAGAAGATTAAAAGTTTGCTGTCCACAAACACAACTGCCTTGTAAGAAGAGTGGGTTCTGCTTCAGTGAAAGGTGGACACCTGGGAGGGTTAGGAGCTGACTTGAGTGAGCTGAATGGCTGTGCAGAGTAGAGAGAATCTGGAGTTTAAGTACAGGGGAGAGTTGGGGAGGAAGGCAATGGGGAGGGAGAGAGAGGGAGAACCCAGCAAAATACTACATAGAGCAAAGCAGCCAATGAATAATACATCTCCAGGGCCTGGTGGCCAAAGAGTTTTGTTTAGTTTCATTTTGTTTTCACAAAGGCTGTCTAAGTTCACAATGAAGTCGTTTGAAGTTCAGCAGCATAAACCTCTCCTTGGCCCTCTAACATCTTCGATAAAGTCTACACGTTCAGATTGCCTTGTAAGTGTGGGTTGTCCATGGAAACCAAGGAAGGGGCTGAGTTTCCATCTGGGTCAGAGACAGAAAGGTGAGACCTTTCATTGAATGAACTAGTTTCATGGAGAGTCAGGAGTTGGAGGCGAAAGAGGCCCTAAGAAAGCAAACTTAAAGCAAGTTCCCAGCAACTTGCGGAAATCTTGGGTAAGGCTTTTAAATTTCCTTTAAGATACCAATTTAAGAGTTTCTAGCTCATTTTATCTTTGGTGCAGGGAGATTGCAGCTGACATCTAGGCTACAGCAGGAAGAAAAGGGGGGCAGGGAAGGAAAGAACAGAATGAGAGGAAGATGCTTTTCCTACCTCAGGCTTTCTGATTATTTGATGTATAAATTCTATATGGAAGAAAAACAGCCAAGAACACAGGACAGGTAAGAGTCAGTGAAGGGAGCAAACAGCAGTGCAAAATCTTAGAGACAGCAGCAGAGGGTCTCATGAAAGAGGTAAGCCTTGAACTAGACTTGAAGGATGGAGCTACTGCTCTAAAAAGTTTTTTCCTTCAGTGTGCAATTCTTTATATGTATAGATATATGTAAATTTATTTATCTATTTTCTTCTCTTAATGGGGAGGGTGGGGTGGACAATGGGCTTTGGCTTTGAAATCAAACAGATCAGGCTTTAAATCCTGGCTCTTCTACCTATCACCTGTGTGACTTTGGGCAAGTTACTTAAGCTCTCTGAGCCTCGATGTCTTCATTTGTAAACTGGAAATAATAAAACTATCCACCTCACAGGGTTACTGGGAGATTTAAATAAAATAAGCTATGAAAAGTGCTTAGCATAGGGCCTGGCATAAGGTAAATATTCAGGAAAATGGTACCCATTTTTATGTAAGTTTATTGAACACAACTTGGACAATATGGAGAAGAACAGAACTAAAAAACCATCCAATAGTTCTACCACCCAAAGATGAAAACCACAGGTAACTTTTTGGAGTATATTTTTCTGGTTTTCAGTTAACACATAGTTTAGTTTGCCTTTTTTTTTTCTTTTTGTATCACTTGTCATTCTGAACATAAAATTTAAAATCTTAATTTTTATTTAGTTAACATAAAAATTTTTCCATCTTATTATAATCTCTTCAAAACATTTTTAATGACTGCAGTGCATTAAACTGAGTTAACATATTGCAATTTACTTAATCATTCTCCTATTGTTAGACATTTGTGTGGATTCCAAGGTTTTTTTCCCTATTCTAAATAGCTCAGTAATAAACAAGTCTATGCATAAACCTTTTCCTTTGTTTTTATTATTTCTTTAGAAATGATTCCCAGAAATGAAATCACTGATGTAGAAGGTATGAGCAGTTTCAATGCTCCTACTTCATGTCAAAATAATTCTGAAGGCATGTGGAGGAGGGGCTTCTAACTCTAGGCTCTGTCCTTACTCCCCTCCTTCTTACCTCTTTTTCCATGAAGAGGAAGAAGAGGAGGGAGAATATGACTTAACCAGAGACCTGGGCACTCACTGGGTCACCTTACCAGTGGGCAGGGTTATTTGGACAGTGTGACCAGGCAGAAAGAAATCTGGAGATAGTGTCTCCTTTTCCTGCCACTCTGTTGAGTGCAGCGTGAGAGCACAGGGCCCTGGCTGTTTCCTTTGCGCTCTTTCCTGCCATGTGGCCCGCAGGCCTGACTCCTGCCCAGGCTCCTTGCTGAGCTCAGAGGCAAGTGCACTGGCTGTTGACATCTCTTTCTCTCTCGCTCCATCTCATCCACTGCTGATAAATACGCACTGTATCATCTTTCTCTGCAAAATAACTGACCCAAGATTCAGACTAGAGGAGAAGGCCAATCCTTATGTGTCTAGCCTTGACTGTGCAGAACAGTTTCATGCACCAGAATTCTGCTTCGAGGTTCGGAGCCTAAAGCCTAGCTAACAATAAAGCTCTCTTTGGATTTTGCCTCTCTTGGGGTCTGCCTGGGAGAGATTTCTTCATTTGTAATCTGGAGATAATAAAAGTCTCAGGTGGGATTTAGGTGCTCTCAGCATCTCTGGCTACACTGTCCAAAATTCTCTGAATTGTTAGTGACAGAAATCGAGCTCACTCTATGGCCATATCAACCTGAACGCCCCTGATCTTGTCTGATCTTAGAAGCTAAGCAGGGTCGGGCCTGGTTAGTACTTGGATGGGAGCAATTCAGCCCAGCCCAGATACCTTAAGAAAAGTTGGTAAATGTTTAACAACTGGGTCTCTAGATTAAAAAAACAAAAAAAAAAGCCCTGATTTGTACTGTTTGTACATTTCCATGGGCTAGATACTCCCATCCTGGCCTTAGAGTAAATATTAAGGGCTGATTTCAAGCTCCAACCAGTTTACAAAATTCATGAACATTTAACATTAAGCCCTTGCAAGTCAAAAGAAGTCTGCTCTAACACACTAAAGGTGGAAAAAAAAAGGGAGGTGGATGATTCACTTACTTCATCACCATGCGGGAAGACCAGTGACACAGAAAATGACCTCAGGAGGGATGGGAACCAGGGAAATTGAAGCCAATAGGGTTCTCTCTGCAAACCAACCTCCTTTTTTTTTTTTTTTTTCCCCTAGTACAGACCTACTCTCTCTACGTTTCAAGAAACATGGCTGTTGGCAGCTTCCAGAGTTATACTGTCATGGCTCACAGCCCTAGAAAAAGGAGGGCTTCAGCGCTGATGTGAAAAATCCCAGTGAAGGGTTGGCCAGTCTTTAATTGCGCACTCTCCCCTGCGATCAGAGGGCAGGTGGGCTGCCTGAGGATTGTGGGGTCCATCAGGAGGGGTCAGGGAGTGTTGCTGATCAGACAAAACCACTAATTTCCATTCCAGTAACCATCTCAACACATCGGAACCTTGTTCCCATTTCTGTTCGTCTCCAAAGAGGCCGAATCAATGACAGCATGAAGGAGCTATTTCACCTTACGTGTTTGACGTTGTATTTTATAGTTTTCTTTTTTTTTCAATCTCAGATAATTTCATAGGCAAAAATAATAACCCATTGGTATTTTAAGTACTTCCATTTCTTACATTCACAAGTGAGGTTAACAATATGCTGCCTTTTTTTTTTTTTTTTTTTTTTTGAGACAGAGTCTTGCTCTGTTACCTGAGCTAGAGTGCCATGGCATCAGCCTAGCTCACAGCAACCTCAAACTCCTGGGCTCAAGCGATTCTCTTGCCTCAGCCTCCCGAGTAGCTGGGATTACAGGTGTGCTTCACCACGCCCAGCTAATTTTTTCTACTTTTTGTTGCCCGGCTAATTGCTTTCTATTTTTAGTAGAGATGGGGATCTCACTCTTGCTGAGGCTGGTCTCTAACTCCTGACCTCAAGTGATCCTCCTGCTTTGTCCTCCCAGAGTGCTAGGATTATAGACATGAGCCACTGCACTTGACCAGCAATATGCTTCTATGTGTTAAATAATCATGTTTTCTCTTCTGTGAATTATGTTCATATCTTTTGCTCACCTACCTTCCAGGATTTCAAGTTGTTTTTTAATCTCTTCATTCAACAAATATTTATGCATCTGCTATTGTAGGCCAGGTACCTACAGACGTAGGAAATATGAGGGTGAACAAGACAAATACGGTTCCCGTCTTCAGGGTACTCACCCTCTATTTGTAGAGCTTGTTTAGATAATGGTATACTGACCTTTGCTTGTCATATTTACAACAAATATTTTTCCAATATGCTTTCTTAAATTCTTCAATACAGCAGTTTTACATTTTTATGTAGTTAAATCTGACCTACTTTCTTCTTTTAACAAAACCTTTTTCTTCCCTGCTTAGAAATTCCATTTCCCCACCAAAATTTTAAGATATGATTCATTTTATTTATTTCCTATTTTCCTGGGCATGAAACTTTTGTATCCCATTACTGAATTCATTTATAATTTATTATAGTATGTGGGGTCAGCTGAGCATCTACATTAGTTATTTTTTCCAAACATTTAACCCTTACTGAAGTCTTCCCTTCTCCATTGATTCGTATAGATGACAATGGGCAGAATTTTGATCCGTGGGGAAGTGAGATGGGAATTGTTGAAGGCCAATTGGAGTTGCTCAGTTTAGGGAATTTGGTATGGGAAATACTAAGGAAATGGGTAAATATGAGGCATTAATGGGGGTGGAGTTTGTCTGAAATAAAAGGGTCCATGTATTGTAGTAATTCTTAACCACGGATGCACAAACCTGCAGACTGGGGGAGTTTTAAAAACACACTCATGCCTATATCAAACCTACTAATGGTTTGATATAGGGCAAGGATTCATCTATTTTTTTTTTTTTTTTTTTTTTTTGAGACAGAGTCTCACTCTTTTGCCTGGGGCGAGTGCCGTGGCGTCAGCCTAGCTCACAGCAACCTCAAACTCCTGGGCTCAGGCAATCCTTCTGTCTCAGCCTCCCAAGTAGCTGGGACTACAG
>CAUYSK010055330.1:0-23835 GCA_963575035.1 Avahi laniger | reverse complement strand
AACAAGATGACCTGACACAGGAGGACATTTTTTAGTCTTAAAAACTTTCCTTGGGACTGCAAACTAGTGCAACCTCTGTGGAAAGCAATATGGAGATACCTTAAAGAGATACCAGTAGATCTACCATTTGATCCAGCAATCTCTTTACTGGGCATCTACCCAAAAGAACAAAAGACATTCTGTAAAAAAGACATCTGCACTCGAATGTTTATAGTGGCACAATTCACAATTGCAAAGATGTGGAAACAACCCAAGTGCCTATCAATACGTGAGTGGATTAATAAAATGTGGTACATGTATACCATGGCGTACTACTCAGCTATAAGAAACAATGGTGACATAACACCTCTTGTATTTTCCTGGATAGAGCTGGAACCCATTCTACTAAGTGAAGTATCCTAAGAATGGAAAAGTAAGCACTACATGTACTCACCAGCAAATTGGTTTCACTGATCAACACCTAAGTGCACATATAGGAATAACATTTATTGGATGTTGGGCAAGTGGGGGGGAGAAGGGGATGAGTATATACAAACATAATGAGTGCAATGTGCACCATCTGGGGGATGGACATGCTTGAAGCTCTGACTGGGGGGTGGAGGGCAAGGGCAATGTAACCTAAACATTTATATCGCCATAATATGCAGAAATAAAAAACAAAAAAACTTTACTGATAGCTTCTGGGATCTGTTCTGCCATGTGCTACTCCACCCAAAAGCCTATAGTCTTTCTCCCTTAGAATGCATCGTATCATCTCTATCTTAAAGATAGACTACAGAAAAGATTTCCAAAAGTTGGAAGAAAATCATTTTGACATCAACATAAGTAATCCTTTTATCAATAATAATTTTAGAGACTTTTTTAGAATTTTTATCAAAGGGGATGGACCTAAACAAGAGAGAAAAATCTGGCATAGATCTATAAGGGGCTTCAGAATCACTTTTATTCCTTTAAGTTAATGGTACAGTGTGTTTCTGAAAGGAATAGAAGTGTATAATAAAGGGAGGCTACCCAGAGCCTGCCTACAGGGCTTAAGGCTCCCAGATATCCAAAGCCTCATTATGGTTTAGGTTAGGACAAAGAAATCAGGATTCCTAATTTGATTTTGGTAATGCAGAAAATGACTTCTGAGGACGCTGAAGCCTAGTTCTGGTTCTTCTGGTTCTTTACTTTGCATAGCAGAATTCAAAACCTAGTCAGCTATACATTTCCATTCATCTTAAGTATCCTCGGTACCTAGAACGGTGCCCAGTGAATAGTAATACCCACGGATATCGGGAATTCTGAATTGGGTTTGGTTGTATGTAATGGCTGTGTCCTTATGATTTTATTCTTACAGACATATTCCACCTTGGGTACCATCAACTACAATAATAACCCAAAAAAGATGGCTTGCCTGGCAATGGATAATATACCCTGAGGCTACATGGAAAGCACATCTACCTACATCTAAATATTTTTCCATCATACAGAAACAAAGGAAATTTATATTGCTGGAACATACCTCTAAAAGCCAGTCTAGAAGTATTGACCTCATCTGTGGTTCCAAGTCAGAATGCAGAACTTCAAAATGCTTGTCATGAATATATCTGCTCTCCTTTTTTAACATGTTTAGCCAAACCTCCTTTGAACATCCCCAGCTATGGAAAGGGGGGGTAATTTAAATGGTGTGATCTACATAATATACAAGCCGTTTGTTTCACAGAGAATAAATTCAATTTCTCACATTGAAATCCAACTTTCAGTTAGAACTTGAGAGAAAAAGCTTTTAAATTAGAAAAAATTTCTAGTTTAATTTTTAGAAACCACTTCTTTTGCACAAGAAAGTAGAGACCTGAAATCATACAATGAGAACCTGGACTATAATAATCTAAATTGGTAGGTTTCAAAAGATTCCTTTCTAGTCCTACCTACTTACAATTATATAAAGGTTATGTTTAAGAGATAACCATGTTTTTCCAATAACAATACTAAAAGTTAAATATTTAAAGCATATGATCACAGTAGAGACAAGTCTCAATCACCTGCAAATAGATCATCTACAGTAGAGTTACCTGTAGTGGGGGTAAGGTGGGACAGAGTATGGGAGAATGGGGATTGATGAGTTTAAGTGTCTGATTCCATTAATTTGCTTATTAAAGCCAAACAAATTACTACATGTTTTATATAAGCTGTACCTCTTAATCATATGGGCTAGAAAAAAGTTTAGACCTTATTAAGCTTGGTACAAAATAAATAGGGTTGATACATCAATTGAAAATGCTGTACATGGCTGGGTGTGGTGGCTCACGCCTGTAAATCCTAGCACTCTGGGAAGCTGAGGCGGTAGGATCGCTCAAGGTCAGGAGTTCAAGACCAGCCTGAGCAAGAGTGAGACCCCTGTCTCTACTAAAAATAGAAAGAAATTGGCTGGACAACTAAAAATATATAAAAAAAATTAGCTGGGCATGGTGGCGCATGCCTGTAGTCCCAGCTACTTGGGAGGCTGAGGCAGGAGGATTGCTTGAGCCCAGGAGTTTGAGGTTGCTTTGAGCTAGGCTAACGCCATAGCACTCTAGCCCGGGAAACAGAGCAAGACTCTGTCTCGGAAAAAAAAAAAACAAACCAAAAAAAGAAAATGCTGTACATGCTAAAATACTTTCATCGTGACAATTTAAGTAAGTCAAACTCCATTAAAGTAATTCAGTTCTGCTCAGTCTTAACAGTACTCAGCAAGCAAATGAAAATAATTTTATAGAATCGATGTTTTAAATACTCATATTATTTGCAAATAGCAGTACTCACACATAATGATACATGCTTAAGTATTAGTAAAGAAAACAATTTTTATGTTTTTCTATTTTATAGTGAAAGCAAAAGATAACTCAAAATAGTGCCATGTATTAAATCAGTATAATTTTAATCTTTGATGAAATATTACTGAAATTTTTCTTACCTTAAATCAGGCAGAGGTGAAGGATTAATAAAAAGGTTTTTAAATCTGTAATTTGTAAATCTGGAGAAATCACTTGTTCCTATTTCTTTGTGAGGTGTTTCAATGATAATGCATGGACTGATTCCCCCAGATAATACAGGTGGCCAACAATTCTGTCATTTAAGAAAAAAAAAAAAGAAAATCTATTTGTGCAATGGGAAATAAACTAAGATTATTAGCTTTTTGTCCTATATCTTTCATAAATGAAAGCTAATATGTCTAAACAATCTGTAGTTTTAGCTTAACATGACAACAAAACTAATTTGACAATGATATTTTATAAACAAGCCATACAGCTCCCATCAATCTTTATAAAGAGTAACAGGATGTTTTAGACAACAAAATGCAATTCTAATAATAGAAGACATTAGGTATTGAAGGAGGAGAGTAATAATAAAGTACATCTATCATCTAAAATACTAACCATTTTAAAGATCATAAAATTACAGTTCTCTATATCTGACAATACAAGGGGCACTTTTTTAAAAAATAAAAGGTTTTTTTTTAAAAAATTAAGCCTGCTTTCATACTTCTGAATACTTGAAGGCAAAATCCTTAAAATTGGAATCAAGTGGAATCAATTACTTAAGGGATCTTTTCCCCAACAATGCTGGTTTCAAAGGGAATCACTGTCTCTAAAGTGCTTTCTGTGCAACACATAGGAAGAAGAGGTAGCAAAGGGCTGAATGCCAGGCTGTCAGTGATCTCACATCCTATTTATGCCCAAGAAGCAGCTATTAGGACCCTCTACTGTAGTCTGAGAGGGAACAAAGAGCAGTATATCGGACAGATTAGGCGGGCCCTGCCTGGTGCACCAGGCAGCTAGCTCCATGAGGGAGGGGTTTACAAAAAGGAACCAGCTGCTTCAAGGCACACTTACTCTGCAGCTGTAGTAGGATTCAGGCACATATAAAATCACCCAAAGATAAGCACCTTCCTGCTGACATCTAGAGACATTAAAAGCGTCAGAGGAATCTTTTCTACTGTAAAGTGGTAATGCTAAATTCTGTTCTTATTCGTCCTATCCTGCATTTGTTTCCCCTAAACCCACCCAGCCCAATCCTGCATTACCCTAATTTCATACTGATGTTTCTTGGTGACCTCCTCTTTTCTTTTTTTGACATCCTGGAAAATAGAAAAGACCATTGGTAAACTAAGGTCCCAGCAAGGAATTTCCTCCCTCCGGCTTTCTTTCTGCTTAAATCACCTGGGCTGTTTTCCTCTTCTTGGCCTGGATTATCTGGGCTTCTTGGGGGGAATCCGTCTGGCTGGGCTGGGGCTGCTGTTTAGCTTGTAAACGGCTACTGCGGTGAATTTTTAAAAAGGAAGTCTAATTAGTAAGTCAAAGGCAGCAACTAATTGTGAAACATGGCTCCAAGACAAACAATGTTACCTTCGTCTTGACATTCTCTTCTTTCAGGTGTATGAAACCTCTGAAGGAAGGAGAGGGAAAACCAGAGTCAAGTACATTGTCATTCATATTCTCCAAGTGCCAATTTAGACGCTGATTCGGAGGTTACAACTAAGTCCCTCAGAAGGTGGCTTACATGCTGTCTTCTCCACCACGTTAGTTATCTCATAATAATTAATTCGGGGCACAGGCCTGCATTTCCTCAACCGAATGTACAGCCGAAACGCGAATGTCTTCTAAAATTTACAAAGCACCCCCAGCACCCTGAACGCGCTGGGAGGCATATCTCTTCCAAACGGGTTTTTCTGGGTCCTCCACCCTTTCCCCGTGCACCCAGAGTGGGGCTTGGGCAGCGCCTCCACGTCGCCTCTCCAGTCTTGGACGAACCGCGCAGAGAGGGGGTTGTGGAGGCGAAACGCTGTGGAGAAGCCGGTTCCGCGCCAATTTGGAGAGCGGCAGTGGCGGGGAAGCAGGGGGCGGAGGGAACTGAGACTGGTGTCACGTCCTCCAGTCTCCTTTCCCTCCTTCCCGGCCCCAGCGGGCCCTGCCCGCCGCTCGGAGGGGCACCGGGACCCCGACTTCAGATGGGGGGACGGGGGGAAGAAATGGAGTTAAAGAAAGGGGGGAATTGGGCTGGTCGGGAACTTTTCTCCCGGGGGAGGGGACCCAGACCCTCATCCTCTCTCCCGCGGGTTAGCTCCCCAAATGAGGGTGAAATAGAGACACCCCTAAAATGAGGAGATTTTCCGTGGCCTCCCTCTTAGGGGCGGCCCTCCATCCCCCGCCGCTTCCCCGTCCCCTGCCAAGGGTCCTGACAGGGACGGAACGCAGGGACCCCTTCCCCCCAGTCGTCTAGTTCTCAGCGCTCCCACTTCTCCTCCCGAGGCTCCCGCCCGCGGTAATGGATCGGCCCGACAGGGCTTTCTTTCCTCCCGCATCCCCCCTACACCCGGCACCTCCTCACCGCCAGACCCGCTACTGCTCAGCTCTCAGCTGGCGCCGGCGCCAACCCAATATATAGGCCGGGCCGGGCCCGCCCCGCACGCATGCGCCTCACACTGACACCTCCGGACAGCGCGCTCCCCACTCCCGCGCGCCCGCCCGCGCGCCCGCGCGTCGCGCCCTGCCTTCAGTGCGCGTCTGCCCACCCCGAGTGGCTGGAGGATCCGCTCGCCCAGGCCTTCATCCCGCGTCCACCGCACTTCATTTCATTTGCTTGCGAAGCCTGGCGGCAGTAAGGAGTATCTCAGAGGCTCCGCCTCCGCGGCCCGGCTCCCCGCCGCTCGGCTCCCACATCTCCCGCCAGTTCGCGCCTGCCCCCTCCCACAGCAACTCCCGGATCCCGGGGGTGTCAGGCTGCGGCTCAGCCCCGGCGTACGGCCAGGGGAAGGCGACCTGGGCAAGCATGGAGTGGCCAGGAGGTTGCCATCCTGTGGCGCACCCTGGCAGTCCCGCCAAGGCCTTAGGGAACCCGGGTCTTTCCTGAGAGACGCGCGGACCAGGAGGGCCCGCCCCTCTGGGAGGAGCGAAGCTTTGGGTGACGAGCTGGCCAATGGAAGGCGGGGACGGCAGCACAACGTGGAGCGGCTGCAGAATGTAAACACAGCCCGGGTGCGCTGCAGGCCACGTGCGTCCCTGCGCGCTGCAGTTTCGGCTCCTAGGACCGCCGGTGGCTGGCTCTGCCATCACTAGGCGGCCACGTTCAGGGAGGGGATCTGCAGCCCAACGACCGAGGTACGTATCAACCCAGTTTTCCGGCTCCGCCGACCGGGTTGCCCTTCCCATGGGTGGGTTACTCCCCAGCCCGCCGCCCTGCCGCTTCCACCCTGCAGTCTCCGCGCAGGAAATGTACGCGCCACGGGGCGCCCTTCCTTTTTCTCCTCCCAACTTTCAATTCCGGGGCCAACACCACCCGATGAGCGCCGTGGCCCTCTGGGGACCCGGCCGGCCGCGAACAGTCGCCACCACGTGCAGGCCGTGGGCCCGCCGCTCCCCGCCCCGCCCCGCCGCCGCCGCCTGCGCGCCCTGCGGAGCCCGCGCTAGCCGCCAGCTCAGGGGGAAGCCGCCCGCCTCCGAGAGATACTGGGAGGAGGCGGGTCCCACAAATTTCCTTTCCTTTCCCCTGGTACTTAAGCTTAGGGGTCCCTTCGCTGCGTATATCAATGCCCCCACCCCAGCGCTTCCCACAAGTGCACATTTTGAAGTTAGACCGGAGGATGAGACTCCGCAAACAGGGTTTGCGGCGGGAGCAGTGGGGCGGGGAACAGCTCTGGGAACAAAGACCCCCGGGGTGGAGGAGCTGTGCGAAGCCTGCCTTGAACCTGCGGCAGCTCGGGCCAGACGCTCGTCGCCCGGTGCTTCTCTGCCCTGGCCCCGAGTGAGCGGATGGGAGAGGGCTGGGGACACGAAGCGGCGCGCAAGCCGGGCTGTCGTGGCCCAGGCGGGAAGCCCTTCCCGAGATGCACCTGGAGGCGGTGACCGGGCCCCAGGCTCCCCGCCCGGCCTTTTGTGCTGCGCTGTCCATGCGGGCCTGCGAGCCAGAAAGAACCAGTGCTCCACCGGCGCATTGGGGCGGGCAAAGTACATTTTCATACTTTCTTTTTTGATTTTTTTTTTTTTTTGAGAAAGGTCCCATTCTGTCGCTTAGGCTGGAGTGTAGTGGCACGATCATAGCTCACTGCAGCTTCGAACTCCCAGCCTCAAGGTTCCTCTCACTTTAGCCTCCAAAAGTGCTGGTATTACAAGCTCTCTCTTGATGATGATGATTTTTTTTTTTGAGACAGGGTCTCATTCTGTTGCCCGCGTGCTAGAGTGCAGTGACGTCATCACGGCTCACTGCAGCTTGGAACTCCTGGAGACAGGTGATCCTCTTGCCTCAGCTTCCAAAGTAGCTGGCACTACAAGCATGCACCACCATGCTCAGCTAACTTCTGTTTTTTGTAGAGACAGGGTCTTGCTCTTGCTCTTGCTCAGGCTGGTCTCGAACTTCTGGTCTCAAGCAATCCTCCCACCTCAGCCTCCCAAAGTGCTAGGATCACAGGCATGAGCCACAGTGCAAGCCAGTTTTTACCTAATGTCTTTTTACTGTTCCCAGATCTCATCCAGGGTAGGACATCACATTTAGATGTCATGTCTTCTTCGGTTCCTCTTGGCTATGACAGTTTCCCAGACTTGTTTTTTATGACCTTGACAATTTTGAGGAGTGTTAGACAAGTATTTTGTGAGCTGCCCCACTACTGGAATTTATCTGATGTTTTTTCATGGTTAGACTGGGGTTATGGGTTTGGGGAGGAAGATACAGAGGTAAAATGCCATTTTCATCATATCATATTAAAGGTACGTACTGTCTTCATGATTTGTCACTGTTGATGTTGACCTTGATCACCTGGCTGAGGTGGCGTTCATCAGGTTTCTCCACTGTAAGGTTACTCTTTTTTCTCCCTTTCCATACTGGGCTCTTTGGAAGGAAGTCACTGTGTGCAGCCTCTCAGGAGTGGGCGGGCAGTTATGCTCCCCCATTCTTAGGGTGCAGTATCTATATTATGTAAATTTCTTCTGCATTGGAGATTTGTTTCTTCTCCATTTATTAACTCATTCAATTATTTATTCCTATCAATATGCACTCATGGATATTTTATACTTTGAATTATTATTCAGTAATACTTTATCTTGTTTGGCCAGGGTATTTTTATTAATAATTTTTATTGCCATGGGACTGAATTAAATGAATGGTGCTTAATGATAATCAGTATTCTCACATAAGGAATAAAACATTTTTCCTATTTAATAAAACTTGCTCATCATCTGGGCTTATCTAAAATACATTAAAGAAAAAATATCCAATTTTAGCAATGTATTACTAATTAAATTCTTTTTATTGCCTCATCAAGGGCATTCTTAAGTGAAACTGGCTTTTTTTTTAAACTTGGAGTGAATGGCAGTGAAGAATATGACTACTAGTATAATTTGGTGCCACTGCCTTAATTTATGCCAAGGCACTAGTAGTTTTAACCACCATTGTTTTTGTATCGTCACAGTAAGAGTCAGCACAGTAAAAGGGCAGATGTCTTAATTTTATTATTGAGTAAATAAAGTACTTTTCATTATAAAATAGTTTTGACTTCACATTTCATCAGAAATGATCTTTGGGACCCCCAGATGTCCACAGAACACACTTTGAGAACTGCACATCTATTTGTCCAGACCAGGATCCTGAGAGTCAACATAGACATTCCTTTTCTCTTTTCTGAGCTCCATAATCATAGTTAACATTTGCTGAGTAAGACGAGTGCCAAGCTGCACCCTAAACTTTTACATAATATTATTAACTCCTTCAGTCCTCCACCACTGTTGAGACAGGTGCTGTTTCTGTCATTCCTGTTTTGCAGATGAGGAAGCTGAGGCACAAGTGTAATTTGCCCAAGATCCATCTTGGAGGCTGACTCCAGAGCCCGTGTGTGTGCCTCCATTTATCACCATGTCCTTTTCTCTTTCCACGTAGTTTCCAAATTACTCCTGATTTTCTCTGCCTTAGTTCAGGACTGCATTCTCTTCTGTTAGTGCGGTGACCTCCTAACTGGTTTTCTGACAGGCGTTGCCCCTTCCATCCTTCCGGCATGTTGCCAAAGCTCTCTTTCCAAAGCACAGATCTGCAGGTGCTGTCACCCTGCTTAAAGCCCTCCTAGGGATCGCGTCCAGGCAAAGGTCAAGGCCCTTAGCACACAAGACCTCTGGCGCCCAGGAAATCCAGCCACATGCAGTTCTTCACACCATCTGCTCTTCTCACCGTTGCACCTTTGCGCCTCCATTGCCTGTCCCCAGTGAATTCCTATTTATCCGTTGGGACTCAAACACCACCCCCTCCAGAAAGCTGTCCTTCCCTGCGCTGAGCTAGGCACTTTCCTTCACACCCCTACTCCCCCAGCCCAGCTGCGGGGAGCTCCCGGGGTAGGGGCTGTGTTTTTCATCATGCGCCTGGGACCTGGGGGCCCCAGCCGCTTTGTGGGATGGATGGAGGAGGCAGCAGAGGTGTGCTCTCAGAAGAAGGCCCTCCCGACCAGACGCCAGGGACCGCTCCCTTGAAAGAGCTCTGAAGCTGACGCCTGGCGGGCTGAGCGGGATCTCGCTGAGTGCTGCCCTCTAGAGGCAGAGCTGCTCCTGGCCTCTGGGGACTCCAGAAGCACCAGGGAGTCTAGGCAGGTGAGCCCCTGGCTGTGCCGGAGCTGCCCGTGGCCATCTCGGAGGAAGGGCCTTACGGAAGGCAAAGCATTTTAGGATGTGTGAGGTAGAGCACACCTTAGAGACGGTGGGTCCAGCTCCATCACATTTCATGATACTCCACACTGAGAGAAAGAACAGGGCAGTGACGGAAATCCAGAATCTCTGGGTGGAGGTTAAAATAGGCAGAAGGGTGCAGAGCTCTGCGCTGGGCACTGTTCTTCACTGTGGGGCAGTGGCAGTTAGCAAGAAATGTCTCTGCTCACAGAGCTGACATTCTGTCGGGTTGCGGACAGAGTAAATGTGTGACGAATAGCTATTATTAAGCACTATGGAAAAGATAAAATAAGGTAGAGGGGACTGCAGGGGGTGGGGAGTGGCCTGGGGAGGGCCCTGAAGTGACATTTTATTTAGTTCATGCATTAATTCAACAAACACTAGGACATAGTAGTAAAGTGAACGAAGATTCCTGCCCCTTAGAGCTTAATGATAGTGTGTGGTGGTCGTGGGGGGAGGTCACAGAAAATGACAAACATGTCGGATAGTAAAGTGAGAACAAGCCCTGCCGAAGAGAGGGAAGAAAACCCAGGCAGGGGAACGGCTAGTCCGGAGGACCGCGGCGTATTTAATGCACAGCAAGGAGGTCCGTATGGCTGCAAGAGAGCGAGGGTGCGGGGAAGGAGATGCAGCAGGAGGGAATGTTTGGAGGGAGCCATCTGGCTGTTGTGTGTCACGTAAACCCAGCCGTTAGGAGACCCCGCAATGCGGTGAACGGGATGGGGGCTGGGGCGGGGGGAGCAGCACCTTCGGATCCGCGCTGCAGGTGGAGCTGTGCTGGTGGATTTAGGCATATGCCAGGGAGAGATGAGTCAGGTGAAACCAGATGGTGGCTGTGGGGAGGATGGAACCAGGAGTTGGTTTGGGACAGGTTAAATGTTTTAAAATTTCCCCTACCTTAAAAAAAAAATTTTTTTAAATGCTTAGCAAAGTTAAAAGGGTTTTATAATGAACACCTACATACCCTACCATCTCAATTCCACTGTTGGCCGGGCTCAGTGGCTCATGCCTGTAATCCTAGCACTCCTGGAGGCCAAGGCTGGAGGATCACTCAAGGTCAGGAGTTCAAGACCAGCCTGAGCAAGAGCAAGACCCTGTCTCTACTAAAAATAGAAATTAGTTGGACAACTAAAAATATATAGAAAAAAATCAGCTAGGCATGGGTGGCGCATGCCTGTAGTCCCAGCTACTCGGGAGGCTGAGGCAGAAGTATCACTTGAGCCCAGGAGTTTGAGGTTGCTGTGAGCTAGGCTGATGCCACAACACTCTAGCCTGGGCAAGAGAGTGAGACTCTGTCTCAAAAAAAAAAAAAAAAATTTCCACCGTCAATATTTTGCTGTGCTTACTTCATCACAGATCTTTCCATCTGTCCATCCCTCATTCCATCTTACTTTTTGATGCATTTCTAAAAATAAATGGAGCTATCAGGACACATCTCCCTACATACTTTAGCATGCATAGTATTAATAGTTCAATATTTGTTCTGTTTTCTTTTGAGGTAAAATTTTTTTCAATGAAAAGTATAAATCTTAAGTATATACTATCAATCGATTTGTGTAACCTGAACTCTTGTCAAGTTATAGAACATTACCATCACCCCCAGAAAGTTTCCTACTTCCACCTCCCTAGAGTCAACCCTGTTGTGATTTTCTTCTACCATAGATTGGTTTTTACCTGTCCTAGAATTGTATATGTATAAATGGAACCATACATAGAGTCTCTTTTGTGTGAGGCTTCTTTCACTTAGCACAGTGTTTTTGAATTTCATCCATGTCGTTGCATGTATTACTTTGTTTTATTACTAAATAGTATTCAATTGTATGAATATGCCACAGTTTATTATTTTTTAGTTTTTAGCTATTATGAATAAAGGTGCCATGAACATTCTTGTAAGTCCACAAACAGTCTTTTGTGGGCATATACATTCATTTCTTTTGTGTGTATACCTGAGTGGAATTGCAGGGTCACAGGGTAGGTATACGTTTTAGTTTTATTTAAAAAACTGTTAGGCGTTTTCCAAAGGTCCATCAACAAAAGAATGGCAAATGTTTTGTGGTACAGTCACGCTATGCAATACTGTGTCATGGTTAAAATGAAGTAGAGCCATGTGTGTCAACCAGGAGAAATCTCAGAAACATAATGTTTGGCAAAAACAAGAGCAAGTTGTATATCAAAATACTCACTGTGATACCATTTATATAAAGTTTGAAAGCATGTGAAACAAATTATAGGCTTCAACTATATCTGTAACGTTGTATTTCCTTAAAAGCATCTGAAGCAAATATGATAAAATGTTAAGATTTGATAAAGCTGAGTGATGGCTACAGCTCCATCACTGATGTTGATCTCTACTTTTTAGTTCTCTAGTTGCTAACTTGTTAGTCTGTAAGGAGCTTTTCCTGAGCTATGTGTTTATTTACTCACTTCACCCCACCCTCCACCTGTGTAGATAATTGAGGCTGGGCTGAACTGGGGTGTGGGGGGACAGGCTCCCCTCTCCCAGCCGGGTGCCTCCCTCTCCTTAGAAACTCCAGGGAGGAGGAGACCTGCTCCTCTGACCTGCTCCTGGCTCTGCAGCCTTGAGACGATGTCCAGGCCTTCCTTCCCCTCTGAGGTGCTAAATCGAGGTCTGTGATCTGGGCCAAGCTCTCCCTCCAGTCCCAGTTCCAAACCCCACTTAACACTGAACCATATTTTAAAATTTGTTCTATACCATGGTTTTGGTTTTTCCTTCAGGAACTCTAACTTTGCCTTTGTGCAATTTTATTTGCCTCTCTTTTCTATCGCTTCCTTGCTAATGATTTAAATTTCTATTTATCTTCTTCACTTTTCTTAATTCTGTTATGTCTTCCACAGTGTCCCCTGCAGTAGTGTCTCTTCTCCTTGTGTTTCTTGTAATTTGGTTTTCATTTCTGCAGTGTTTTTATATTTTTTTCCATTTCTTAAATTTTTAAATCTACCAGTTCCTGTTTCGTGACCCCTGTGGTCTGTCACCTTCTGTTGTCTAACCATGCCTTCCTTGTGTTACTTTTGCTTTGTCATCTTCCTGCATAGCTGCCATTGCCTCATGATAGCTTTCAACAATTCATAATAGAATATTGGCTGAAAATTTCCTTCTGCTTTGTGGCAATATTTTTTTGATGAGTTTTCTTTCTGCAGGGAAGTTTTTTGTTATTCATTTTCAGTTGTTTTTTTTTTCTGGAAGTACCCTTTATGGATGTTTTTCTGATATTTTTTCTGATGTGTTTTTCTAATGTTTTTATGGATGTGCCTCTGATTAGATGTTGAGTTACAACTTTTTATCATTTTTGTTTCGATGAGTTGGATTTTTCCAAACCAACAATTGGCAAGCGAATCCTGTGATCGGGGTGAGGGGAGGGTAGCTTTCCTGGATTCTCAGCTCTAGGGCTCCCTCCTCTGTTACAGCGATGTCTTCTTTCCTTACTGTCGGGTTCCTCTGTGTAGCCAGGCTTCCGCTGACTTTAAGATCATAATCTGACTGGGTGGGGTCCTTCTCCAGCCAGTGGTTCTGAGGCCTCTTGCCTCTCCCACCGAGGTGCTCCTTGTCTCTGTTGGAAGTGGCGCTTCCCTAAGCCACCCTGCGAGTCCTCCAGGCACTCACACGATTTATTTCTTACTCTCCCAGTGTTCCTGCCCTCTTCCTTCTTGGTCTTGCTCATAGCGGTTCCTATCCAGGGTGAGTCCTCTCCTCCTGGGGATGAATTTCTTGCAGGGGATTGCTGGGACCCGCTACCACCTGGACTCCTGTGCAATTTCTGGTGTTCCCTATGGCACCTACCTACACGATGTGGTTTACTGTGCTGGTTTGGGGGAAACTCTACACACAATGTGAAATTTGTAAACTTTCTCACTCCCTCATTTCACTGAAGATGCATTCTGTATGTGTTTCACACCTTCATTCTCGTTGCCCTGTAGATTCTGAACAAAGCTGTCCCTGTGCTCCCGTCCAGCTGGACTAGAGTCCTTAGCAGGCATTCAAGGCCCAGTGCTCCCTTCGGTTTTTCTCCATGTTCTTAGGTATGACCACTGCTCCAGCCAGACAGATCTACTCAGGACTGCGTCTTGCACATCCCTGCCTCTGTGTTCCTGCTGTTCTCCAGGACCGCAGTGTTCACCTCAGGGCCTCTTTGTTGTGGCTGTTGCCTGTGGTGACACAGTATGTATTTCTTCCCTCTCCCTTTCTTCTGGTATCAGAATCTAACCCAACCCACTGATAGGGCTGAGTGCATAAACCCAGCTTGTTAAGTGTGGCTCCCTCTCCCTTGGCAACAGAGACTGTTTTGGAGAAAGATAAATGGTCCAAGCAGGGCCGAAGTCCTTCCCTTAATGTGCCCTCTGCTAGAGCTAGCTGAGAAACCCGCCTCTTGCCTCTGGGGTCACTGTGTCAAAGAATGTGTTCCTCCGGAGGAACACCCCATCTGTAATACTAAAGGACATGGCTGACACAGAGCAGAGCGAGTGTCCTGGATCCATCTTGCAGTTCCTGGTAACATAAGCTGTCACATTTAACTTAGATTCTTTGAGTCAATTTTGTCACATGCAACTGAAAGAATCCTGACAAATACACCTTACTCGTTCTCCCATCGCTCCTGTGCCTTTACCTGTTGTAGTACACATCACACAATATGGTAACTGTAATCGTCTGTTTATTTGCCTGTGTCTCCCACTAGAAGCACTTTGTGGCAGCATTGTGTGCCCAGCAGTGTGGCTGGCCAGCATTGAGAGCAGATAAAAATTCAATTGGAACTACATGTCTGGCTGGACGCAGTGGCTCATGCCTATAATCCTAGCACTCTGGGAGGCCGAGGTGGGAGGATTGCTTGAGGGCAGGAGTTCAAGACCGGCCTGAGCAAGAGCGAGACCCCATCTCTGCTAAAAATAGAAAAATTAGCTGGATGTCGTGGCGTGTGCCTGGAATCCCAGCTACTCAGGAGGCTGAGGCAGGAGAATTACTTGAGCCCAGGAGTTTGAGGTTATTGTGAGCTAGGCTGACACCATGGCACTTTAGCCCAGGTGACAGAGCGAGACTTTGTCTCAATAAAAGAAAAAAAGAAAAAGAAACTACATGTCTGCCTTTCCAAATTCTTCCCATCATTCAAGGTCTTAGACTCCCAAGCCCTTCACGAAGCCATCCTGTCGAGTGAGGGAACGTGTGTAAAATGGCCAGCGCTGCGCCCGGCTCCTAAGAGTCTCTCATGAGAGCTGCATCATTCTCTCCCCTAGTTACTCCAGCCAGAAGTGCTATCTCTCTCCTTGGAGCTCCTATATCTCATTTAGTCAAATGACACCTACTCATACCATGTAATATTATAGTTATTTGCATTTCTCTTAAGTTTTCAGTGTGATTATAAATGCCAGAAAGAAGGACCTCGCACAGTGCCTCATACTAAAGAATCTGCCATTGTTGGACATATAACAGAATGCGTAAAGATCCATACTTAGAGGTCCGATGGAGGCTGTGGTCCGCCACTCGCTACAGGAGTCCTCATGCTGTGTGAGCCATGGGTAGATTCCAAAGACCTGAAAAAAGGGCAGAGCTGAATCATACTTTTGCAGAATGTATGAATGCCGTTTGAAAATCTAATTAAATCATAACAGCTGGCTACAGCTGAAAACAGCTGTGATTATCCCATATGCCCAAACATCTCACTACTTGGTAAAAGCTGTTAACTTGTCCAAACTAAACAACTGGAACAAGAAATGAAGTGAGCAAGTCAGAGTTCATTATGCCTTCAGTTCTGGTAAGGGTAGACTGAGTCTTACAAGAGAAGGGTCCAGAAGCTCTGGGTCCAGAACTGTGTCTCATAACTCTCACATCAGCCTATACTTTTCTTTGGCTGCGTCTTCCATGTGTAATTAGTAATAATATGGCTGATTCAACCTTTCCGATAGAATGTAAGCTCCCAAAGGCCAGAGCCTTGGTCTGCTGTGTTCATTGTTGAATCTCCAATACTTAAACAGTGCCTGGTCCCTGAATGTGGGGTCACAGTGGGTACTCTACATATTTATTGAATTCATATCTCTACTATATTGAATATAACACATTTACCTTTTATGTACCTTGTTAAAATATTTATATGTCCTGATTTCTGTAAATATTAAAAGAACATTTTCAAATTCAACTCCCGTGATTATCAGTGACCTGCCGTGTCTTATTCGCTAATGTGTCTCTGGTGCCTACAACAGGGGATACTCTGTAAATATTTATGGAATGATTGATTCAAATATTTGATTAGTGAAGTTCAAATTGAGCAAAGAAATGGAAACCAGCGGCTTAGATTTAGTGAGAATACTATGTTACGTTTATTTAACACCTTTAGAGTTTTAGAGTTTACAAATTATTTCATAAATATCCCCTCCCTTGAGTCTTGCAACAGCCCTGTGAGGCTCATTTTGTGAGATTAATAGGTAAGGAAAAAGGCTCGGAGGAGTCAAAGGGCTTGTCTGTGATCACAGAGCTTGCAAGTTGGGGTTGAACCCACGACTTGACTTCAGATTTTAGGATCATCCTACTTTTTCATGGGCACCGATTCATACAAATCTCATAGGAAATTACCAACATTTTGTAATTAGAATTATAGAATCTGAGAATTGGAAGTGACCTCACATATCACAAATTCCAAACCCCTCGCTCATTTCTCAAAAGAGGAAAAAAAAAGGTTTGGAGAGTTTATAGGAGGCATCCAAAGGTACACATCCAGTTTAAGAAGTCCTTGCACTGAAGCTGCCTCCTCCAGCTGCTGCCTCTGGTTGGTCCTCAGATTTCGCCGTCAGCCCGAGAGAGTGATTGAGCTTGCGGGAGACCAAGCTGCCCTCTGCTTTGTCTTCATCGGAGGCCCCTGAAAGCCAGGCTCCCTTCTGACAGGAGCATGGCCCTCACTGAAGGAAATTCAGTGTCTCTCTGTCATTTCTTTTTCCTCTTTTCTTGTTTCCCTTGCAGGTGCTGGCAACGGTGGTAGGAGAGCTGTAGAAGAGGTACCCAGCCAGGGTTGCCTACTCCCTCCCTTTTCGGAACTGTTTTTTTTTTTCTTTTTCTTTTTTGGTAAAGAAAAAGGCAGGGTCTTGCTATGTTGCCCAGGATGGTCTCAAACTCCTGGCCTCAAGCAGTCCTCCCACCTTGATCTCCCAAAATGCTAGGATTACAGGCATGAGCCACTGTGCTTGGCTTGGAACTGGTTGTGGTAAAGTTCTCTGAGTTTGAGAGTTAATAAAATAATAACCCACCTCACTCTCCATTTATTTATTGTTTTTATATTTGATTCTGCCCTTGAATTCTTCACAACTCAGAGCCTAGTTTTTTCTTTCTTTCTCTGATGTGTTCTGGTAGACTCCGCCTCCACTGAGCGTTCACGTTGCACAGGATCTAACAGAATCTTGCCTTCTGTCCAGCGGGAATGACTTTAGCAGGCCTATAAGGAAGATAGATTCCATTGTTTTGCCTTGCATGTCTCTCTTTATGAGTCAAAACCTGATAATAGGAAGAGCTTGAACCTAAAGTTTACCAGTAGAAATGCAACAAAATATCATTATTTAATCAATAGGCAAATAATTATGGAAATTGATAATATTTCGTGCTGACAAGAGGGTGAGAAAATGCACATTCATACATGCTGCCGTAGAGATGAATTGCTGTATCTTTTGGGAATGCAGGCTGCTATCTATTAAAATTAAAAGTACAGACCCACTGTGGTGGCTCATGCCTGTAATCCCAGCACTTTGTGAGGCCAGGGTGGGAGGATCACTTGAGGCCAGAAGTTTGAGATCAGCCTGGGCAACACAGCAAGATCCCATCTCTTAAAAAAAAAATTAGCCAGGCATGGTGGCAGACACCTGTAGTCCCAGCTACTCGGGAGGCTGAGGCAAGAAGATCACCTGAGCCCAGGAGTTTGAAGCTGCAATGCACCACAATCGCACCAATACACTCCAGCCTGGCTGAGTGAATGAAACCCTGTCTCAAAAATAAATAGAAGTAGGGATTACATTCAGTAATGTCACTTTTGTTCATTTATCCTATGGAAATCAAGGTTCCAGTCTGTAAGAATACATGTTGAAAAAAAGTTTACTATAGCTTTATTTGTAACAGCAAAAACCTAAAGACAATTTGAATTTTATCAGAGAGGGTTGAACAAATTATGGCTTATCTGTAATACAGAATATATCATGCAATTACTTTTTTCAAATGAGTTACTATTACCTATGTGAACTGGAAAAGCTGTCTATGATATATTCTTGTTACCTCAAGGGCAGAATTGGGATGTGGGAGGAAACATTAACATATCTGTATTGTTTGACTTGTTATGGCAAGCATGTATTGATATTGTGATTTATAATAAAGTAAAAAAACTTTGAGAGAATGGGTTTATAATCTAGTTTCTATCATTTGATACTTGTGAGAGGTCTGGTAAATTACTTAGCCTCAGTCCTCATCTGTAAAAGGGGAATAATACCTACCTTACAGTGTTTGATTGAAGGAAGTATACAAAGCAAGTAGCATATTGTAATCCTTCTATAAATGTTAGTTTCTTTTCCTTCTACGCAAGCAGCTTGGAGTAGAGTATTAAAACACACGCAAAACGTGTTGGCTCTGCTATGGGTGTGTGTTCTCCTGATGTTCTCCTCTTGGCCTTGGCCTTTCCAAAGAGATGGATTAATGTCTCTCCAGAAAAAAAATACCCGGGAGATAATCTCCATTTCCCCCCTCAAGGCAAAGTAAGAATAATATACAATGGTGCCTTAACCCTCCAGGGATTATTCAGCTGGTACCTCAGTTATTAGTAACCCAGCTGAGAAGCAGGAAGGAAGGAAGAGGTTGCTGAATAGCCGGAGCAGATGTCTACAGTCCAGCGCTCCTGGATCATTTCTTCTTATCTTAGACACCCAAATGAGCTTTTCCAGCCATGGCACGTTAGTGAGGATGCTGCGGCAGCCACCCTGAGAGCAGGCAGCAGTGACAGCCTGGTCTGAGCCTAGGGGTACGTGGAAGACTGACACACAAACACCAGAGCTCAGGAAGCCAGATGGCCTGGGCCCAGGCTCTGCTTTCACAATGAATAACTGCTCTTCATAATGACAACGCTGAATTATTAGGGAGAAATTAATTCATTCTTCATATAACTTCTAAAGGTCCCAAGAGTGTTATATAGTCCAGACATATTACCACCAGATCTGATTAAACTCCTTTAGTTTTGCTGCTTAAAAAGTAAGTTTTGTTTTTGTATCAGCGTCAGAATATATCGGTGGTCTTTATCCTGCGAGGGAAAGATAGAGTAGCTGCTTTTAGTTAAAAATGTGCATAGCCAAGTGTGACAGGTGTTAGAAATTGTTCAAAAAGGATCTTAACCTAGAAAAATGGAATGGTTTCCTGCAAGTAGATTAGTTGCTCTTTGAGTAAAATAAGGTCCACGATCTATAATCCAGATCTTTTTATACGAGTTTTAGAATTCAGAGCTTTGAAGATTTTTTGAAAGGTAGTGAATGTGTGTGTATACGATACCATATGTTCATAACAGCCCTGGCAGGGTCTAAGGCAACACACCATGCTCACACATATTAATGTTTCTACTTATCCTTTTAGCTGATGAACTTCTGGCATAAGGTATTCTTCTCATTAGTGATGTGAAATCCTTCAAAGTCGTCATCTGTAGATTTGCTTTCAGACGTCACTGTAAGCCAAAGTCCGTGCCCCTGTGGTGAAGTCATGCTTCTGCCACGGAGTAGTTATCGACCAGTCAGACAGCATTTATTTGGTTACCCACGTTCTGTTTGCATAGGAAAGCCCAGGTAAACGATGTGTACCTGTCAAACATCTTGGATGATGCTCTTTCCAATCTCTGCCAATTTTATCTGATGTGGCCAGCAATTGTGGCGAACCCTGAGACGTTGCCAACTCCTCGAAGCCTGTGGGTGCTCGCTCATTAGCATTGTTAACGTCTTTCCGGAACGTAGCATCAGGAAAGAGCTGCTTCATCAGCATTGTCAATTGGCTCCAGACTAAGGTTTTACCACATTTATCAATATAATTTTCCAGTGCTTCTTAATCAGTAGCTTTTTTCCATTTGATTTTCAGATTATTTTACACAATGATGCTCAAGTTTTTGTAGCCAGACTCATTAATGTTTATACACAACCACAAGGTTCAGTTCTTCATGGTATGTGGTAGATATTAATATATTCTAGTTATACACACGCTTGTTGAATCCACTCAATCTATACATGATGAAGATCTTCAGTTTTTGTCCTATGCAGTGTTTTCTTTCATTAATTCTTGTTCATCATCACTGTAAAATTCAACTTCCATTTCGTTATGTCATATATGGTAATGGTTCTCCTCCATGATCTTTAGTAAAATGCCTCACAGACACACCAGGATCAAGCCTCTGTAATAACGTCATTCTGTTATTGTTAATGATGATACTTCTTTTCTTTTTATCTTCTCACTATTACCCATAAGGGTAACTTTGACTCCATTTGACGTTTTTTGTGGTTACAAAAGAACAAAAAAAGCAACAAGGTATGAGCGCACAGCAGACATTTTGGGAGGAATGCCATGACACAACTGAGTCTTAGGTCAGTTCAAGCCAGGTTTTGTTACAAATAAGTTTTGGTGCCAGACTTAGGGAGTAACTTTTGGTATGTTAAGAGCTTTTCAGACTTCAGAATTACAAATAGGGAGCTGTGGACTGGATTTTTTGGAAGAAATTTTTATGTGATGAAATATCAGTTGATATTGATGAAATATCGGTTCCCTGATACATTCATTAAGAAATGTTTCCTGAGCATCTAGGACAGTGACTCCCAATTTTTTTTAACCAGAGACCCCCTTTAGCCTTGGAGCTATGTGTTTACAACTGTCAACAAAGCTTCTGATTGGTGTGGATAATCTGCTTAAATGATGTCATTTATAGAAACAACAAATATTTTGTGTGTACCAACTGAGGTTATAAATAAAATTTGTTTAATATATATCATAGTTTTTTTATATATATGTATATATGAAATAGCACAGATTCCTCTTACTAATTTTACCAAAAGTCTAAGAGTCTTAGGTTACAAATCACCATATATGCCCTAGGCTCTGCACACAAATATGAATGTATGGTCCTTAAAATTACAAAAGTAACATGTGGGACTAAATATACAAAGGTGAGTCATAGGTGTCCATGGCTCAGGGCTTAAAATTTAGAATGAGACCAGAACAGGTATACAAATCATATACTCCCAAGGCAAAAAGTGTAAGTATAAGTAGGACTTCAAAGGAGTGAGTGATTAAGTGTCTGTCTAGGAATTAGGGTAGAAATAGGGAGACTTACGGAATAAGTGACACCTGTCCCAACCTCGTTGGATGAGTGGGATTTTGGTGGGTGGGTGGGAGTGGTTGCCAGGGATCCCCCGGTGTCTGTGCTCTCCCCTTCTTTAGTAACAGATCCCCCCCGTTAGCTGAAATAATGACTAAGTTCCCATCCGTCCTTACAGGTCGGCCACTGACTGAGTCCTGTCAGTGGAATGTAAGCAGAAGTGTGTCTACAACTTAGGCAGCGAGGCATAAAGTGTGGTGACTTTGAAGGCTGTTGAGTTGCTGGGGGAAGTAGCAAGATGGTCTAGAAAAGAGAAGAAAAAGCCTTGTGCAGTTTCTTAGAGCCTGGTGCAATACCTTTCCCTCTCTGTTGCTTCTCAGTAGCAATTCAACACTGAATCCGGGGTGGTCCTAACAACACAACACAGAGGCAAGCCGTATCCTTCATCCCGTGGGATCAGAACCCCCAACAGCAAGAAATTTCCCTTAGTAGGGTTATTGTCCACTAGTCCATCCGCCTGAGCAGGGAAAGGCTGGTGCCCCTGGCTTTAACACCTCATAAATGACCCAGTCCCTCGTTTGGCCCAGCTGTCATCTTAAGTGCCAGCCACTTTAGTATTTAATATTTACATTTAAAGGAATTACTACAAAGTAGGCCAAATTTTAGCTTACGCTACCTATTAAAAATCAAAAACAGCCACAAGGAATAATCTTGGAAGACAAATCACTAAACACTGTATATCAACTTGGAAGTTCCTATAATAAAAAGTAACTCTACTTCAGTAACCTGAGGACTTTATTTCTCTTGTTTTTACCTAATTCCAGAGTATCTTCATGTGAGAGCTGCAGAGGCATTTACTGACATCTCTGCCTTGGTCTTATATCCTCAAGGTGGTCTAACCTACTTACTGGAATTTATACTAACACAGGTGTTGCTGTGGAATACAACCAGAATCCACATTTCTCAGACTAGTATATTTACCCCCAATATAATAATTGGAAATTAAAGTAAGTTCTGCCAAAGTTGATGGCAAAATATACAAAGCCTTGGGTCTGAAATGAATTATTTTCATGTAATGATTAGGTGGTTTGAATTACCATTGTGTGTATTGGCAATGGCATCCCCCAAACACTGGCTTTAAAATAGAAAATTCAACCACAAAGAATCTCTCAGTCTAGGAAAAAATTTAGTGTGTCAACACTATGGAGTTTTTAGAAAACAAAGAAATGTACAAATTCTATAAAAAACACGGCAAACATTTTAGTTAGAATGTAAAATTAATACCATCTTGCTCTGTGTCCCTAAATGTTATGACTGCATGCATTAATGTTTTACCAACCCAATTTTATCACAAGGTATACAAGAGATAATTCTTAATTTTATTCACTTTGCTTTAAGAATGTAAAATATATCAATCTTTTCATATTTGCTTCTTAAATGCAAGAATGTTAATGGAAGCCTCTTTCAGATTTACATTCTCCAGCCCATGTTGCCAAATGTCTGTTCTGTCAAATGTTTTTGGATCAGCAAAACTTTCTTTTGTAAGTGGTTTCTTAGTTCTAAGGCTTTCTAGCTTGCACTGGATTTCTGGATTAAATATTTTTTCCCCCAGAAGGAAATACTGCCTGTCTTGTAAAACTCAGAAACTTCTAAGAGCACCAACCTAACCAATTTGACCCCCTTCCTGATTAGTGCTGTGGACACAGTCCAGACTCACTAGGGACACAAAGCCAGCCTCTAAAGCTGACACTAATCTGACCACCCAGGTGCTCTCTATGTCCCCTGGGGCCCAGGCTTGAAGAGAGAACCCTGGCCTGCGCCTCTGAGGGTTTGCGGCGGTGATGGTGCATGCAGGGTGGGGCCTGGGAGACTGGCCGAGAGATAAGCTGCCAGGGAAGCCACCGCATCACACTCAGTTACTGTTATTTTAGAGGCTTGGTTTATTATAGATAAGCCTGGTCAGCTCTTTAATTACTAATCCATTTTCACCGTTACAGACTTCTCTAGTTTTAGCCTATGAGATAGCTGTATAAATACCATTTCACTGATCTCTATATTGTTATGACATACTCGTGAATATCGTTGTCAAATGTTTCTCTTTAACAATTTTATTCCTGTAATTCTGCATTAAAGAGCACCCCACATGGAAGTACACAGAGCAGAGTGTAGTCTGTTTGTAGCCCCAGGTTTGCCCAAAGTGAACGTCTCCCATCCTTTGCTTTCCTTCTCTGCCCCCTTCCCCTCTCCGCCCTCCACACACATCATTCCATCTTCCCGGCCTCCCCACGGCCTTCTCTGCAAACCGTCCCGTGTTTTACCCTTGGGAGGTGTTTCATAAATGCTGACCAACTGATAAAATGCATTTCCCTTTTTACGCCTTACATTGGATATGACACTAATTTTAATTTAGTTAAGTGTTAAATTTTATTAAAAACCTTTAGGCCAGGGTGTATTTAAGCAACTTTAGGACACATCCTCTTTGGCCAGTTCATTTAATAGCAAAAAAAAAAAAAAGAAAAAAAAACTTGAAAGATTTAGGTTTTATTCATGTTATACAGGAAGCAAATTCCTCACTTGTTTTAGGGCTATCTTTTCAAATACATGTTATTTCCAGCTTAAAGAACTTAAAAATAAAATATTACCCCACTGGATGTGCCAGTGTAATTATTTGAATAAAAGCACTTTTTTTTTTTTTTTTTTTAAGACAGAGTCTTACTTTGTTGCCTGGGCTAGAGTGAGTGCCGTGGCATCAGCCTAGCTCACAGCAACCTCAGACTCCTGGGCTCAAGCAATCCTTCTGCCTCAGCCTCCCAAGTAGCTGGGAATACAGGCATGCGCCACCATGCCCGGCTAATTTTTTC